>JAWDGP010003589.1:127500-140000 GCA_033675545.1 Elysia crispata
CACTAACAATGTCACTTTACCTTACATACCTTATCATTGGCGCGGGATTTCTAGGTCTGTCTGCCTGTTTGCCATCATCTACTTTTTGTGCCAACCACAGTTTATCTGTCTATCTCTGTAACTTGAAGTGTTACCTTAATGCCAATTTGATGATAATTTTCCTGTCTTTTTTTGTCTCTATTTCTGTCTTTCTAACTGTCTATCTTTCAGCCTTTCCTTTTTTCTTCCATTTCCTTTAGCTTCCGCCCTCTCTCTCTCTCTCTCTCTCTCTCTCTCTCTCTCTCTCTCTTTCTCTCTCTTCAATTGATGTCTCATACCATGCCTCATTTACGAACTTATGGACAAGACTATCGACACGAAAGTAAATACAATACTCTTCCTCTTCGAATAAACGGCCCAGGTTATTTGACCACACTCTGAAACACCTTCCTCAATATATCGATGTGGTCATGGGTAAGTAAGTCTATTTGAAAGTCATGAGTTCTGATCCCACAAATAGAGTTTGGAGGGTGAAAACTTAAGCGATTCATCTTGAAACTATAAATGGAATGGCTCTCACCAAACGTTGGCATGAACGGATGACAACCTCAGATGAAAGACGAACAAAACAACTGGCAATCATGATATCAAACCTGTTAATGCTACTTAGCTTTTATGAGCCCTTTGGTTCTTCATGGGACTTTCAGAGTCGTTTACTTTCAATCCTGTTGAAATAAATGTAAATGAATTTCCAAAAAATAGTAAGCCTCTGCTATTTTCATGGGCTAAGATCTATTAACAACGATCAATATTCTTTGTTTGATTATCCCTTCCCCTAGAATTGATCTTACGTCTTTCATACATATCACACAAACCCCTATCTGAAGTAATAAATTGAAAAAAGGAACAAGATGTGTTTTAAATCAAAGAAGAATAGCTTCTGTAGATCCCAAAGTTTATCATGACTTCTTACACTGGATCTGCGTAAAGGTTCCTACAAGGCCACAGTTTATAAAATACATAAACAAAGCATAAAGTATAAAAACAACAAAGCAAATATAGCAGGTTGACTTAGACAAAGGCACAGGATTGAAAAAAATTAAGAAAGGTATTCTTTTTCTCTCTATATGTCTCTATCTAGCTGCCTATCTGTCCGTCCATATTTCTCTTTTCTCTCTTTTTTTTTCTCTCTCATCTCTTTTGTCCATATGTTACTATTCTTCCTTTCCTTTTCTTTTACTTCTGTTCTAAAAAAATTCTTTTTAACTTCTCATCAACTGTTCTTGTTGAGTCTAATTCTGTGAAAGGCATGAAGGCGAAAGCTTCTTCGGTTTCAATCCATATATCTGCACTTTCAATCTATTAATTTTTTGACTCCTACGCATAATTAGATTTAGCTCTAGTTATAGTGTAACATTCAGTCTAATTCAATTTCTGATGATAGTTAATAATCGAATTATCGCATAGTGTAATGGTGGTCTGGCAAGTATTTAATCAATTGATAAGCAATTATCTCAACTGTTGCACGTGCATTGCTTTTAACTTTCACTGCAAATTGATTTCTTAGTCGAATTTCGAACAGAGCAAACAGAAGACGAGCCTTCAGATTCAATAATTTCGGTACTGGCTAATATAAAAACGTTTATCTATGAGAAGGCTGTTACAGGAGATTGACTGGAGAGGATTATAAGGTAGTGCGTAATGTTTATTGTTTCACTTTTTTGCTCAAGATAAAGGTACTGTTTTATGAATAATGATAGAGCAAAACGAAACCCCTAACAATTATCAACTAATTTAGTCCGAACAATTGATTCCAACAGTAAAGAAGTTTATTCTGTCAACATTTTCGCTTTATTTGAATCTTTAGTTCCCTCTTAATGCAACATGTATTATTTTACCATCATGCCGATGCTGTTTTCCCTACATTTTACATCAATATTCTCATCAATCCATATTTCTTGCTTTTGCAGCATTGTTTCCGCTCTTAGTGGCATTTGCTTTGTTTCTCTCAGTGACTAAAAAACAACAACAACAAAAAACAAAAAAACAGTAGCACCATTGATGGTAGCTTTCAGGGGAAAAGCCAGAATTTCCACATAGCAGACCATCAATTCTTATTGAACCACTCAAGTTAGGTACTGTACTAACATGCGACTGCCCTCACACTCTAAAACAAGACTCTTAGATCTGAGCCTTCCCGACAGCTGATTTGTCTCATGTGTCCTGTCTGAAGGTTACATCAACAATCACCTGAGGTACGCACGGCTCAATGACAACACTGTTCTGCCCTGCTTCATATCAACTGGACTTAGACCAAGCTACACTCATTTACATTTATTGTTTTCGTACTTTTTCGGTCCTTATTAATGAATCTCTATATCTAGCGCTTCTAAAATGTAGCCTGGATCGAATGCTAAGAGCAGACTTTTATAATCTTCTATAATCCTTCAAGTGCAAAATGCAAATACAAGATTTATTTGAACACAGACTGGATCTATTTAATTTTGAATTAAAAAAAAAGAAAGCAATCTAAGGGTAAGATTGGTTTCAAATACGTTACTTAAAATCAGTAAAGCAGAAGACGCAGAATATTTGAAAAATCAATGAAACTCTTTTATAAGTACACAAAATCGCAAAGTTGGTTATCTATGACAAATAAAAAATCTTTCAACCTGTACATTAGTGATAAATTGTTTGTTGGTTTGATTTTGAAGGACAATTTATTTTAAATTCCGTCCAATATTCTATAACCGTTCATTATCTGCGGCTGTGCTTGAAAATTTTAGACATATACAATAAAAGACAACAATAATAATAATAACAACAACAACAGCAGCAATAACAGGAACAACATCAACAACAACAATAACAATAACAACAAGAACAACAACAACAACAACAATATATATATATATATATATATATATATATATAAATAAAACTTTAAGCATATACTTTTTCCAAAGATCAACTTCTTTATAGTCTTCTCAAAGTTAATATTTCGTAAAGAATGAGAAAACATCAATACGTTTATTGCTTTTTAAAAAAAATTTGTTTCAAGACTTATTTTGAACGCCAGAAACATAATGTGTAAGTAAAGTAAATGCCGTTGTTGATTCCTAGCTGTGCTGATTTGACTCAATCATGTTGTACACTATTTGCCTTACCCATTTTCTTTGAAATTATATATCGGCCGTTTACGTTTGGAAATCTAGATTGCATATAGTCCATCGAGTCATACTTTGCTTTTCAATTTCCAAACCATTTTTAATAATAATCTCAACTTAGGTTCATTTTCCGTTCTTTCTCTCTTTTTTTCCGTTTTTATACCTTCACAACTCCTGAAAACTAACTCTTCTTTTTCTAGTTAAATATTTTGGCTAGTTTTGTTATTATCTTTGTTATTCAGACCCTTTATAGTCTTTCCGATGCGAATTTTCTTTCATTTTATTTCTACGTTCAGCTGAACAAACAACTAATAAGCTAGCGAGGTGAACATGGAAATTCGGTATATTTTGCTGTTTTGGACCATATGTTAAATAATTTGCAAACACTTACAAGAATACGGAATCAAATAAGTTAAAGCTATCAGTTCAAACACAACCAATAAAAGATCAAGTTTAAACAATCTTGGCAGGGAAACAAAAGCCGGGTGATATTCATTCTTGAAATGAGAGGAAAACAATTTGAAGAAGACTTTCGATTAAAGCTTAGACTTTGTCACAGTTGGACACGATTATGACAGTTTTTATAAAATATTTTTATTAAATCGAGCGTAAGTGTTCTCGCAACGTAACCCATTCCAATCCCTTCATGTTAATAATTGTATAAAGAAATAAACCGCAATGAAACCACATGACTAGATCGAAGGAAAAATTAGCACCCTCGCTGCTTGAAGCTTTAAGATATATTAATTTGTCAATGGTATTAGAATGAAAACCGATGTAAGAGAGCTTCAAACAATATTATTATTTTTTTTGTGCTTCGAATTTCCATAGATTTTAAAAGGCTCAATCCATCCATGCCGTAATTGACTTTGAGCGTCAATTGCTCATATTTCAAAATTCTTTCAGAGCAGTGCTCATTAGTAGGGAGAAGTAGTCATTAGATTTGGTTCTAAGCAATTTATGGTTTATGCTCCCGAAATTACAGGCTTCTCTTAGGTGTGATGTAAGGAATGGAAGACTTCCTCAATAACAGACTCGTCTAAAGTATAATGCAATGCCCGAAAGACTCCCTCAATAACAGAGTTGTCTTTAAAGTAATGCAATGCCTGAAAGACTCCCTCAATAACAGACTTGTCTTTAATGTAATGCAATGCCTGAAAGACTCCCTAAATAACAGACTTGTCTTAAGTGTAATGTAAGCCGTGAAAGACTCCCTCAATAACAGACTTGTCTTAAGTGTAATGCAATGCCTGAAAGACTCCCTCAATAACAGACTTGTCTTAAGTGTAATGTAAGTCGTGAAACTCCCTCAATAACAGACTTGTCTTAAGTGTAATGCAATGCCTGAAAGCCTCCCTCAATAACAGACTCGTCTAAAGTATAATGCAATGCCTGAAAGACTCCCTCAATAACAGACTTGTCTTTAGTGTAATGCAATGCCTGAAAGACTCCCTCAATAACAGACTTGTCTTTAATGTAATGCAATGCCTGAAAGCCTCCCTCAATAACAGACTTGTCTGAAGTGTAATGTAAGGCATGAAAGACTCCCTCAATCACAGACTTGTTATAAGTATAATGCAATGCCTGAAAGACTCCCTCAATAACAGACTTGTCTTTAGTATAATGCAATGCCTGAAAGACTCCCTCAATAACAGACTTGTCTTTAATGTAATGCAATGCCTGAAAGCCTCCCTCAATAACAGACTTGTCTGAAGTGTAATGTAAGGCATGAAAGACTCCCTCAATAACAGACTTGTCTTAAGTGTAATGTAAGGCATGAAAGACTCCCTCAATAACAGACTTGTCTTAAGTGTAATGTAAGGCATGAAAGACTCCCTCAATAACAGACTTGTTATAAGTGTAATGTAAGGCGTGAAAGACTCCCTCAATAACAGACTTGTCTTAAGTGTAATGCAATGCCTGAAAGACTCCCTCAATAACAGACTAGTCTTAAGTGTAATAAGGCGTGAAAGACTCCCTCAATAACAGACTAGTCTTAAGTGTAATGTAAGGCGTGAAAGACTCCCTCAATAACAGACTTGTCTTAAGTGTAATGCAATGCCTGAAAGACTCCCTCAATAACAGACTTGCCTTAAGTGTTATGTAAAGTATGAATGACTCCCTCAATAACAGACTTGTTTTTAGTGTAATGTAAGGCGTGAAAGACTCCCTCAATAACAGACTTGTCTTAAGTGTAATGCAATGCCTGAAAGATTCCCTCAATAACAGACTGATCTTAAGTGTAATAAGGCGTGAAAGACTCCCTCAATAACAGACTTGTCTTAAGTGTAATTCAATGCCTGAAAGATTCCCTCAATAACAGACTTTATCACGAGTAAACCATCTGAACATCACGCCTTTCTTCTGAATTGAAAGACACAACAGTGCTCTTGAAATCTATTAAAAATAGCAAATTATATGTAAACTGATGGCCATGAGAGCAAGATCTACAGCTATGAAATGCATTTTGAGAATCAAATTATGTTTTGAGTGCTGAAGCAACAACTGATCCAGCCCACACTAGCAAACAGCTAGCTAATTCTGCACACTCCAATTTATTTTATGGTCCTTCTGGACGCTCTGTAAAAGGCTGCATTATTTATTCCCACCCCCCCTTCCCCAAAGTTTTAGAAGGTGCACTGTTTTTCAGAAATTCGTGTTATTTGTTGTTACGTGTTAACAAAGAATAAAGAATTTATAAATAGATTGAAGTTTAACAAAATCAGCTTCCTATTCTCTTTGACGGAGTATGAAACGAGTACACTAGCTTTAACTCTGCCTTTTATGCAACTCGATTACTGCTTTATCGTCATAATATTTACGATTCTCAAAACTGTCAGGTTCCTATCTCATTGATAGAGGATACCCAGCCGGTATCGCGCATGTTGCATGAAAAGAATCGAGTATTTGACCCACTGAGCGTCATTGAACTTCACGAAAACTCAGCCAAGTCTTCTTCAGTCGTGTAAGCGCTTCGCACTTAAATTGGTCTCTTTGGATCAATTAGTTTACTTTGAGTATAATGCTGCTTTAATGCACCATCAGAATTAGAGTTAACGAATATAGTATGAATTCTGTAGGTAACAAAGGAAAAGTGCAATTGTTTCAACTCTATCCTTAATTCCTTTGACATTAAATATCCACCGGCGAAATAACATTAATCATCGATTGCTGGTAATAATACAGTTTTCTATTCAGTTTGTAACAAAATGTTTGCCAATTAGTTTCATTTCTATATCGATTGGTGGCCCCTTCGCAAACAGGAACGTAAGGATTATTATTCAAACCACTCTTTGATCTTTGCACATAACAAGCCTTCTTAACATTCGTATGTCGTCTAACACTTTGATCATGCAGATAGCAGAAAACACGACCTACTAGGCATAAAGAATAGATTTGGTTCCCAGTCATACAAAACATACTGCAACCATAACAGCTTCCCTGAATCAGATAGTTTACAGACCGAATGGATATCCATAGAATTTAAAGAAAAATGGCCGTTTGCGATAATTATTTTGTTTCCTGTTCTATCGATACAGCTCGAGGCACGCGCCCTGAAGGTTCATTCCTTCTCATCATTATCTTCCATCAGGTTTATTCCTTGTCTTCACTCTCTTCCATCAAAATCGTGATTTTGTTATCTCGTTGATGGTATAATATTATTTGAAGGTCGACCACGTTAATTGTGCATCTCCAGTAGTTTTCGCACACCAGGAAACTGCTCTAGATCTATTGTTTTTTATGTCCGAAATCCTTTGAAGCTTTTATGATGGGTTCCACATAACACCTTCCACTTAAGAAGAGAACTCTCTAGGAGTGACAAATAATATTCCTCGGACTAGCTGGATATAAATCAACCAAGCGAGAGTATTTTTGCTCTGCCGAAAGACAACTTTAGGGAAGCAAAGCATTGAATTATGCATTCAGATCAATGTTGCATTAATGAGAACAACAGAAAACTATGCGAGTACGAATACAAGAAAAAAGAAAAACAAAAAACAACAACAACAAAAAAAAAACCCCACTCTAATCGAAAGGAATACATTCTATAAAACTGTACTATATACCTATGTATCCTAGCAATCAATTATAAATTAGATTGTTGCGAAAGATAAAATGTCACCGACTGACAACTCAGCTTTATTATTTCTTCGACGCATTATTATGTTATTGCATTTTTTTCCTATTCAGCTTTTCACTCAGTGATTATGTGAATATTAGACATGCCGTTAGGAGAGTATGCGTTACTTCTATCGAGGCTTTAGACAGCAGGCTACTCTTTTGTTTCACATTCATAGAAAGGCCAGACTCAAACAATAACGACTTCAACGTATTTTGTTAAAAAAGCTTTGTTCTGAAATCAGCGGTAGCATCGCAATAATTGTTTCCAGATACTAGCATTTTGCCACAATAGAAAGTTCAGAAATTCTTTCCATTTACCCTCCCCAATCACTTGATTTTCAATACATCGGTCTATTATTCTGTTTGCCAGTCTTTCTATTAAAACAACATGTCCTGTCGATTCTTCCTACTGTAAACGTCTCTCTCAGTATTTTACTGAATATAAACGTTGTCTCTATGATTTTTTTTCCTACCACTTTGACATTTAAAAGCCTAGTAGAGGAGTAAAGGAGTTTATGCCTCCCACATTCCAATTCTCTCTCTCTCTCTCTCTCTCTCTCTCTCTCTCTCCATCTATCTATCTATTTATACATCTATAATCGTCTATCTCTTACTGATCCAAAACTGAATTTTTTGCAAGTTCACCATTATTCCTCTGTAAAATATATAATCTTTCAACATTCAGATTTGTAAGAATCTATTTATGAAGTTCTTGAAGATGACGAAGCTTATTCCTGTTGAATGGACAGGTATTTTCTTTTTATTCGCTATTTTTAACATAGTTTTCAATAAAGCTGATGAAAACTATAGTCAGAGTTTTAAATAAAAACAATTCTAGATTAAAAACTAGTCAAAACAAATAAAAACGAAGCATATATTGGGTGAATATTTCGTCATAAACATCCCCTGAACAGCTCTAAACGTAATGAAATGAACTCCAAATTGTTTACTTGCACGTGAAAGTGAAAACTAAAACAAATTCATAATTCATCACATCGTGAAACACGAAACAATGGAACCGTTTGAAGCTACATCGCAACACAACCGAGGCTAAGTACAGTTTCTGAAACCAAAGTACGGAGACAAAGAAAGATGGACCACTTTTAAAAAAAGGAGAAGAAAAAGGTAGTCATTGTTTCATGTGAACATCATAACTATGGCAAGGTTTCGGCTTTTCACCTCTACTTCGCTTCATCTCTTACATCAAATAGCGAATTGACTCACGACACTGAACAACCTCAAACGGGAGACTGTCCTACATCGTTTATATCTTCCCTGTACTCGAATGGGAACAATCTTGTTCTTCACGGGTTGTAAACTATTCCTGGTTCAGAACCATTAACTCTGCTATGTAAGGCGGCAAGGAAAACATGAGTTTTTCCTGTTTTACTATGGGTCATTATTCTCTCTACCTTATCTCTTTTCTTTACCCATTTATTCAATCCATTCTCATTTTCTTTCCCTTCTCCCAACCCTCTCTCTCTGCCACTCGTTCGCTCTTTCTGTCTTTTTTCTCTGAGTATTTTACATTCCAGAAGCTTTCCGTCTCATTCTCTTCGTCCCACCTCTGTCAACATTTAGCCCACTGTTTACCTTTTCCCCTTTCTCCAGTCTAATTAAAGACAACGCCTCGGGACGGGAAAAAAAAAAAGACTTTTGACGAAGACCTACTTTCTGAGAACTTAGCGCTTTCTCCGAAAGCACAATAAAATTCACTTTGAAAATTCTTTGGTATTCTTCACTTTTTAAATATTGTTAAAATAAATTAGAATAATTATTTTTATCGGTCTAATTATAGAGACAACAGAGTTGAAAAGGTTGAAACCAAATACAATATGAAGATCATTAATACCACTTTTCATTTTTAGCATGTCTCGCCCCGACCTCTCCTTATCTCTTTCTTCTACTTCCACTCCGCCAATTGCTCTAGATAAGCCGCTTCACCTCACTATCACACTTTTCATCTTTAACATCTCTTACCTTTTCCTCTTTTTATCTCTTTCTTCCTCTCTCCCTATTGCTCACTCACTCGTCTATTTTGCTCTCTTTCCTTCTCTTTTCTTCCTCCACTCCGTCAATTGCTCTAGATTAGCCTCACTATCACATATTCATGCGAGTGACCCACCTAAAACGACTAATGTTGTAATAACATTTAACTATGGGTATCCCATGACTGTTATGATCATAATAACAGTTACTCTTGTAGTTTGCGGAAGTCAGGCATTTGTTCTTATCAAGGTGATATTTTTTTGTTCCGATCCTTTTTAGAACAGGGAACATTATAAAAAATATGGTAAAAATCATAGCCACACCATTCTCTTTTTTTGCCATCACCAGCACCATCAAAGACTCTCTGTCTGTTTACCTCTCTCCCTTATCTCTTACTCTCTCTCTCTCTCTCTCTCTCTATCTATCTATCTATCTATCTCAGCCACTCTTTTTTCTTGTCTAGCTGTCTTCCTGTCTTTGTCCGCCTGTTCAAGCTCAGAGTGTGTCTGACTGTCTCATCTCAATGTGTTTGTCTGTCTCTTCCAACTGTCACCTCTCAGACAGTTTAATAAAACCTCGCACGTCAGGGAGTGCTCGTTATTTCTGGAGAATTCTACATAAAAACCAACTAGACTGACATTAAACAAGTTATACACAGTCTGATTAAACAGGCTTGGCCGAGCCCACCCAAACATACCACACGAGCCTGAAGCCGGTCCGGCAACGTAAAAAAAAAAAAAGGCCAGGTTAGCTCAAAGTGGATCCAACGCGTATTATTCTAGGCTCGTCCGCTAACAGTCATGAGGTATATATTTCAAACACAATCATAATTATTATGCATTCGAAATATTAAGTTAGCTAAAGGTTAGAAATATGAATGTCAATAACAGCTTTGAAGAGGAAAATTCCATACTCTCCATACACCAAAACTGAAATCTACCTTTTAAAACGTTTTTATGAAATATATCTAAAATGTCGACTTCTATTACTCGGTCTGATGGTCTGATAGATAAATGGATGTCAATTTATAAATTATGAAATCTCTATGCAGGACTTCGATAAACCCAGTTATTAGACACATCCTTGAAAAGCAAGATGAAGACACAAATTTATTTTGAAAAAAAAAACCAAAACAAAACAAAAAACAAAATAAAACAGCCTTTTGAATCTCAGAAAACTAGGAAGAAAATTATTTTAGGCAACTATATTAAATGAAGGTATGGAGATACTTTCTCCCTGATTTAAAATTAGAATTCGCTGCTAAAAATTTTATCTTGTGCAAGGCAATTAATGAAAAGCAGATGAAAACATAAAGTTTGATTTATGAAAATAAAGCTTTTAGGATCTCAGAAAACTAAGGAGAAAATCATCTTACGCAGCTATATTAAATGAAGCTATGGAGATACTTTCTCCCTGATTTGAAGTTAGAATTCGCTGCTAAAAGTTTTATCTTGTGCAAGGCAGTAAATGAAAAAAAATCGCCCTAGGGTGTTATTTCCTAATCGACAAATATGGCATGAAAGTAAGAAGGCGGGGTTTGAAAAAGTAATTACGTCAACAGAAAAATATTAAAACCCTTCGATGGTAAACTCCACAACAATGTTTGATGAAAGAGAGAAACTGCTTTACTTAACTATGCAAATTTATCTTGCGGATTTTATCACAACAGCAAAATTCGGAATCGATTGCTCTCTATTAAACTACACAGCCCTATACTGACAGCAAAAGTGACCGCGAAAATTGTTAACAATTTTTCACAGAATCAATACTTAAGTAAGAAAAAGTATATTCTTTACTTTAATCACTCCACATCGCTATGGTAAAATATATAAATATTATTTTTTTTTGTTTCTGTCGTGAATAAATTGTGATTAAAGCTCTTTACAAATATGAAACTTTTACTGGAATGAAAATGAATAAACACAATTTAAAGACATTTTACTACAGTTATTAATGTTCTTATTAAAGGATGATTTTTTGTTATCCTCAGCTTAATGCCCAAACAATATTGCGAAAGATAATTTTTTTTCAGAAAGTTCTATTTAAACAATGTTTAATGGTCAGTTGAAACTATATTGTGATTTTGCAGGTCACTTTATTTCAAGGATATACCTATTACACTAAGAGGGCACATACAAACATTAAATTCCCCTCTTCCTTTCCCTTTGCCAGTAACTTACTCATGTCGAGGAGAACTAAAAAGAAAAAAATAATAGGTCCACCGAGGAAACGACCAATGGTAGGTTATGTCATCACCACAGAAAAACACTAAACGTCACAGACTCTTGTTAAATCCTCGAAGAAAGTGCTGTCCAAACAGAGATCTGCACGAATAAAAACCACTCCAAAACTTTTCTTCACAATGTCATTAAAATTTCATCAGGTTTACCGGTAAAACAGAGGATGGCGGCCCAGACGTACCCGGTAGTCATGCTCTCCTTTCGCTTCGCTACGCGCTGCTTCACCATCCTGTGAGAGAACGACGAACTTAACTTAGTTCTGGTCGTTGGAGTAACCTCCCCTTCGCTACAACGGCGGTAACAGTCACTCTTTAACCCTCTGTCCGCGCGCATTGGTTGTCCGCCTGCAGTGCTCGTCTAGATCCGCTAGCTGCGAATCACCCACCCTGCTCTACCCAATCACAGATCGACGCCTATTGCGTGGGATGCATGCATGCTGCACTGTAGGGTCAAACACTCTTAGTCACTGGGAGCCCAGGCTGACAAATGGGATGAGCAAAAAATAAAAAAAAAATAAAAAAAATGATAGTTCCTACGACTTATAAAGTATTCTTTTGATTTCTGTACGTTGGCAATTATTATCTTAACATCGGACAATTGTTTAAACGCCCAACCAATTCTTAACCTCCTCCCGCCCCCATCGCCCCTTTTGGATTCTCTCACCCGTTATTAAAAAAACCAAAAAAGTCCGAGCTGTAGCATGAACCTTGGCCTGGCAATATTGTTCCGTGTGGCCGTGGCGATAGTTGAGAAAAGCACGAAAAATTGTGACTGGGGAGAAGGGAAAAAAAAGAGGAAAAGGAGGGGGAGGAGGTGAATGGCGGAATGACTCATTCACTCTCTATTTGTATAAACCGTGGAAAAATGGAGGCGTGAAAGTTTTGAAGTGACAAAAAAAATAACTCACTGCTTTGACTGTTACTGCACTGAACGAATGGATTTAATAATTATGCATTGATAAAATGTTTGTCTGGTATAAGCAGTGATGATGAACATGACGATT
>JAWDGP010003589.1:145000-152500 GCA_033675545.1 Elysia crispata
GCAGGAACAGCAAAACACGGAAGCAAGAAAACCTTCTCATTTGCATAACACAAGATAAGCTTCACAACCACTAATTCAAGAAAAACAACATAAATAACTCCATTTGAACCAAGCAATTTCTAGTTACTTACCGTAAATTAAAACCTGCGCAGGCAAGTCTGTCAAGCACATAACCTTTTATGCCTGAATCGTCGCGTAGTAAAAAACATGGAGCCAAGCGCACTCACGTCAGCTTACAATCTACTTCTACGACAAATTTGAGCTTTTTAGAAAACAATAATCCAAAACTCGACTGAACAACCTTAATAGACAATATAGAACTCAAGTTACAAAAAAGATGTCGCCAGTAAACTGATTTCGATTTTATATCTAGATGTAGATATGAATTATATTTTAAGAATGCAATGTGCCTCATACAAGAGCTCCTCACCCCACCCACCCATCTTAAGACGAAAGGGCAACTATTAAAACTTCAAGTATTACATGTTTACAAAATGATAAGGTTTAAATGAAACGCAGTGCCGATCCAGCTCGAGGATGATATATCTCACACAGTTATTTACACGTATCTACATATAAAGATAAGTACCTTTGCCACTTAATAACTTTCGCTTCCCCTACCAGTAGGAAAATGTATTTACTTGGCATTTTAGTATTCACGACAAATAGATTGGTTCATTGAAAACATTGGAAAATATGTACAGATTAATTCGTAAAATGTTAACGTATTATTTATGGAGCATCAAGTGATCATTGCTACACTATCCCAATGTTTTGGTTGAATAAATGAAAAAAACATAATTAACCATCCATTGCAACTATACTATCATGCCATAACAATCAACAATGGTATATGTACAAGAATTAGTATCACCTTGATATGTCTGAAAAATGGAGATAGAGAAGAAAAAAAAAACCAAACTAACAGAAAACATTGAACATTGTTTGATAAATAACATCACAAATTTACCCAAAAGCTGATAAAAAAGCGCACAGAATAGGGAGTCGAGGGGAAGGAAATAGATTTCAATGAAGATATGAATGGTTAATTTATCCCAGACAAAATATTAATTGTTTTTCTTTTAAAGCACATAATCATATGGCTTGCAATGAAAAGGGCTTTTGCTCAAATTATCTTAAAATATAATTATAAACCCCGACTCAAAAACTCATTGATGAAAAAGAAAAAAAAACGGAAAAAAACAAACATTTTTTGGCCTTTCGGTTTTCCTTGTCAACCACCATCCTCCACATAAACCAAAAAAGGGTAATATAAATTATCTAGGCGGGAAGGCTGGAGTATGATTTTTCTCTTCTATTGCTGAATCGCAGCCGCCACACGATGCAGATCACCACAGAAGAGATGATGAAGGCGATAGCTATGCCGAAAGCAATCCACGATGCTGGAAGAAGAAGGGAAAAAATGAAATAAATCATTCTGGATAGGTCAAAATTAGACTTCAAAGAAATTTATTCCCGGTAATCCTAAATTGTATCTGTTAAAAGTATGTAAACGTTGCGGAATTACTTTTAAAGTAAAGAAATGGAATTCCCATTACATAAAACGAAGACCTCACCTTATATCTAAAATTTACCTCTCCTCGTTTTTTTTTTTTTTTTGCTGTATTCTGCGGAAATGAAATTGGTCCTAGCTAAATCTCAATGTACAAATTTTACATCAAATATGAAACATATAGTTCTGTTATAATTCTAACGCTTGATGAAATTTTACTTCATTTTCCTTATCATATTCTTATAAACAGTTTTGATTGTTAAAGTCACAAGCCTCGCTGTAAGCAACTTTCCAATGTTGTAATAACTTTTACCATCTATCCAAGAAATTGAACAAGTTTTTCTGGTACTTGTTAAGAGAAAAAATGAAATGGGATGAAGCGAAGGAACAAAATTTTCTCACATTCTTTGATCTTAGAACTTCAAATATTGACCTTTTAGCTTGAATTTGAATTGTTTCAATCATTATTTTCGTAATAGATTCTCAATAAAGTATCCTGCAAATTCATAAATTTTACACATACTTTTCATTTATTATGATATAAGAATATCCCCCAAAAAGATCTAGATGATTGTTGGAATCTCTTCATCACCAAAAGGGTTCTTAGACAAAACCCAATGACGCTCACCTGGTGGAAGCTCACGAGAGCCGTCAAACTTGGCCTTACATTCTTTATCCCAGTCTTTAGGTACCGTGTCTTTCGTTATCTCAATTAGCTTTGACAAAGTGCAGGGCTGCGAGCAACCTGATGGTAGAAGATACAAGCTTAGTATAAGAAAATATGTAATTGTATTAACAAAAACTACGTGGACATAATAGTATTTGAGACAAATCTTACCAATTTATCAGCACTTTTGTTGTCACCACTAAACAAAGAATTTGTTTCAGTATTGAAATTAATGGTGAAGCATAGCTTATGACGTCATACCTGCCTATTTCTTGAAACACACCTATAACAAGTTGGAAGATTTTTATAATTTTAATTTTTTTTTTAATGTAGAGAACTGGTAATAACGGCAGATCGACATTTGTTGGTGATATAGTTAGTTGAAAAACTGTACTGAATTTGATGATGAATTCACAACTTTTATTTTTACAAATGCAAGTGGAGAATGATATTTCTGACCATCCCGAATAATTTTGCAAATTATTACACATTTGATATGAACGAGAAAGTGTTGGTCTAAATATTTCATTTTTTACCAAGGTACACTTTAATTTTACCTTCTGGGGTAAGAGGATATGGGTCTGCACTTGTGTCATTCCTGTAGAAAATTTTCACTTCAAATTCTGAATTAGTTTCGTGTAGCTCCACCATCACAAGGGCTCTATAGATGATCAGTTGGTTTCTTTCTTTAGCATGCAAAGCTTTGAGCAGAGCTGCGACTGTCGTATCATGCTGGTGCAAGATTAAAAAAATAAAGGAGTTAAAGATAATACTACATATCTTACTCTGTACGGAGATTAACATTACATATCAGAGCTTATTATAACCATGATCATGTTATAGCGTTTTAGAATTGAACAGAAACTGAAATGAAACCTTTCATGAAATGAGTAGTTTCCAACCATGACGCATATTGAAAAAAAAATGCAAATTTAGTTAATATCATAGGTTGTTCCCGCTTTGTAAAAAAAAAAAAGGTAGCGGTATCTTAACTTACAATTTGTCTTAACAACGTTTCCTTGTATTTTATCAATAACGGATTTTTTGTTTATTGTTTGATATAGCTCGACTATGTCACGGTTATCTCAAGCCTTTTAGACACACACACACACACACATATATATATATATATATATATATATATATATATATTACACATAAGCCTCGTGGGACAGGACGAAACTCATAATATGAAAGCATAAACTCTGTTACCGACGTTGTACTATACGAACCTGTGAAGGATATCCTTAAATATATGAAGACGGAAGATATAGCTCCACAGCCACCCACCTCCTCATCAATAACTTACTCTTCCAAGACAGATAACTTGCAAGGTGTTTTAATACTCACCGCTGAATACATGTAGAATTTAGGCATTGGTTTCTCTGTCTTCGTAGCAGCCTGCATGTTCTCCAGCATTTCTTTGAGTAAAGGCCCTGTGAAAACATCTCGACCGAATAAGATTTTTTTCCAATTTCCTGCTGATGTATTCAAGCTCAGCTTATGAATATTTTGTAAGAGCTTTTAAAAGCAGTCAAGAAGTAAAAACTTGATATTAAAAATCGAAATCATAAAATTGTCCTTAAACGCACTGCCTTGGGTATAAATTTGATTTTCCTGTCCGATAATTGATACCATATATACATTGAATTTACGACATATATAATGCCCAAAAAATTTATGTACCACGTATATCTATATATGTATGTATGTATGTATGTATGTATGTATGTATGTATGTATGTATGTATGTATGTATGTATGTATGTATGTATGTATGTATGTATGTATGTATGTATGTATGTATGTATGTATGTATGTATTTATCCATCTATCTATCTGTTAATCTGTCAATCCATCTATCTATATCTATCTATCTATCTATCTATCTCTCTCTCTCTCTCTCTCTCTATATATATATATATATATATATATATATATATATATATATATATATATATATTTGTTGTTGTTGTTGTTGTTGTTTTATTATTATTTATCATAGCTCATTAAACTTTTATTCTTTATGAGGAAAGTTTTTTTTTCTCTTTGACTTTACTAAATTTCAAAGAAATATTGTCTCACAAACAATGGGTCTAACATAATCTATGAAGTCATACAGTAAAACTTGCATATACACGACAACCTTATCTTTTTCTGTTGAAACATAATCAAAACAAGCAAACAAACAAAATATATGGGTTCAGCAATTACTTTCTTTTCAAATACTATATATACATTTTCCCCACACTTGATTTAGCAAGGATTCACACCTTTTGGTCTTGAAGCCTGATGTCTACCACCTCTGTAAACGATATTATGTGTTATGTAGTCTATGTACACTAAAGTAATGCCATTTCTTATCTTACACCAAACAAGCTCACATTAGACAGGAAGCGGCTGAAAATAGTTATATTATCTTACATACACTCACCAAAATGCTTTAGCCCGCACCGATGTGCAACTTGCATGCGCATTTAAGCACAGGCTGTTTGAAATAAAGCGTTCGTTACTGTGCTAATCAAGGTAAATGGTGATACTCTGCAGCCATTTCATTTCTCACTACTTACTCTCTACTTATTAGAAGCGATCTCTGAATAAGTTGTTAATTAGTTCCCAAAGACGGACCCCCTCTCTGTTTCATATGATCTTACCTCCTTGCAAGCGAGCCATGGCAGAGGTGTTGACGAATAAATCAAAAAATGATAGTCTAATGTTGTTCAGCTTTTCAAACACGCCATCGGCATATGCCCAGTCATTCCAGGTCATATTGTGGATTCTCTGGATAAAAAAAGGATAAAAAAGATATTAATATCTCGAGACCTAAGGCGAAAATAGGTGGAAGAAGATGGAGAAAGATTGAAAGAAGACGAGCTCAAGTTTTGCTGGTGGTATACTGTTGATATCAATTTTAATTTTAATTCAATTTCAAGACTGGTGGTTTGCACTCTAAGACACACGAGCGCACAAACGAAAATCATATGTTTGGAAAATAAGTGTCATTCTGAAAATAACTTGGATGTTCTTTCTAGCCTTTGAAAAAAGAAATTCATGAAGGAGAACGAATTTGACAAAGTTTTAGAAAAAGAAAAAGAGTACAGCTATGATACGACTGAATGAAAAATAAAAGTGGTAAACAGCAGGTACTCCAGAGTAGTGAAGAGGGAGAGGATGGAGAGAAAGATAGAGGAAAAGAATTACATAATGAAAGATAAAAGTCTCGACAAATTGCTTAAAGTGATGATATTTTTTGTTGTTAATTCTTGCATCAGTAATGACAGGTGCAAAGGTCAACAAAATATTAAATTTTATCACTCCCAATAAAAAGAAAAAATAGAAGTAAATGAGAAGATGATTGAGAGAAACGGAGAAACGCAGAGAGGAGAGATTAAAGAGAAAGGGAGAGAAAGTGAGAGAGAAAGAAAGAGAGAGAGAGAGACAGAGAGAGAGAGAGAGAGAGAGAGAGAGAGAGAGAGAGAGAGAGAGAGAGAGAGAGAGAGAGAGAGAGAGAGAGAGAGAGAGAGAGAGAGAGAGAGCTCTAACCACTTACCTCGCAAATTAAAGTGTCAGCTACATGCACAAATTGTGTCCACTTTTTATTTGTTATTCCTGTATTCTCCCTCACCATGTCGTAAAATTTCTATGGAATCAAAACTAATCAGTTATTGAAAAAGACAAATTTCTATTAACTGAAAAACAACATACTGCGACTTAACAATTTCAAACTCTTAAACGAAATCTTATGAACTATAGAATGAACTATACATTGATTTAATTATAAACTAAATGAATGAGTAAAATCAATTTTGAATTTATGAAGATAAATATATCCTGAGGAAAAATGCATGAATTATTTTATTTAAAAATAAAATAATTCATAATAATATTTTGAATGTTAACTTGAATGAAAATCATAAATCATTGAAGCGGAATTAAATTTAAAAATAATTACACAAAGCCGAGCATTAGTTAAGTAAAATAACTATCCAAATCATATAAGACTACATGTGAGAAACTATTTTTAATGCCATATGGTTCGGGTGCGCATTAAGAAATATTAGAGTATTCACTAACACTCATCGCCTCCAAATATTAAAAATACAACACTTCACAGGAAAAATATTATCTTATGAGTCTACATGCATTAATATTTTGAAAGGGCAAAAATCTTGTCTTTAAATTTAAGAAATAAAACAAAAAAGAATACCAATGTATTTTTTCTCTGCGTAAGAAAAATAAGGAGGAAAATTGTGATATGATTTAATAAATAAAAGCAATTTGGTAATAAATAATGATCAGACTCCATCGCCTCTAAAAGGTCTTAAATGTTTGCAACAAGAACAAGAAGCTAGTGAAAGTCACGACACATAGGGCCCATTTAGAGCAAGGTTGTCCTAAGATATTCGACCTTTCAATACACTTGGGACACTCTTGCTGATATAAATGAACTGTTAAGAAACTGTAACTTAACGTTGTAAATGGAACGATCGCTTTTCTTTTAAATTCTCTTTTAACAAGACCTAAAATGATATTTATGTTTCAACTCGTTGATTCAGATGCAGTTGTTGTCATTTAAGAACGGAACCTCCAAGTTTTTGTTGCGGTATCACTCTTGAATGATTTTGATAATTTCAATCTGTCACGGGCGTGCTTAAATTAACTGGAGTAAAAAAAAGAAATACAAAAACAAACGTGAGACCAGTTGGTAGTATCAATCAAATTTCCGGAGAAGCAAGCTGTGAAAGATGCATTATGCCTTTCAATGTGGTTTGTTACCATTATGGTTTTCAAAGCTAACAAATTAAGAGATGCACCAAATGTTTTGATATAAAAAGAAATAACCAATATTAATATATGTAAAGAGATCTCAGATATTTGTCCTTAAGATATGTTTCATACGTTGAAAGACTTTAGAGATATGGACTATTTGCGCATATATGCTACCTTAAGCTAATAGCGAAATATAGTCTAAAGAGTGCTTACCTTATTTCGTTTTTGTTCTTCTTGGAAGTGCGGTTTCTGCTCCATCTTTTTGAATAGCTCCTCATATCTTGGACATGGTTTTCGCAGAGCTAATTTCTGTTGCCGAAATAAGAGAAGACATTGGTTATATAGATTTGGGTTTTAAAACTTACAATGAAAAATCACCACCGAATAGTAAAATGATGGGAATAGTAACATTATTTGCAATTAATAAGACCAATTTTTCTATTTCATCGTCTTACACAAGAAAAGTAATCTTTTATGATTGTAATGGTAATCTGAGGATATGACTCCTCATTTGTCGAGAACATTTTCAATGTCCTTTCCTGTTGCTAAA
>JAWDGP010003589.1:155000-321859 GCA_033675545.1 Elysia crispata
TTTTAAAGACTGCTTGGCATTTAAATTAATTTAAACTGGTTGAACAGATGTGCATGCCAACTTCGAGTTACTTTGTTTCGATTGGAAACACTCCAAACCCTTTACAAAATATTGAAAAGCTCAAAATCAAGTTCATTTTGCCCTCGGTGAGTACCCATCTGGACAGACGCATGAGAAAGAACTTCATTGTGGATCTTCGCAGTCTTATTTTCACATATTTCACGACTGCTAGTACTTTATCAACTGTCTCTTTATATTTTCTACGCCTATGCTTGTGAAATTATGACAGAATATTATGCGGCTGTCTGGTTTTATTTGTCTTGATTAAAAGCTACAATAAAAAAGACATTTAGAAGTTTTTACACTATGACGTGTGATGATTTCTCATTATTACCTTTCCTACTCTTATCATTATAAAAATATTAAGCTTATCTTTAGTTCCATACCTTAAAAAATATATTAACAGCTATACTGTTAATCATACAAATTTACTGTGGAAAAAAGGAAAAATGCTATATTTCGTCCTATATACATAATAGATGCCTTCTACATACATAAATTAAAACTGAAACGTTCGAAAGATATTCACAAAATCACGTCTCCTTATGCGAGCATTAACTTCAGGATAAAAATGTGTTACTACAAGAAATTGAGAAATTTGAATCAGCAAAATAAAACAAGAGACAAGAGAAGTAAGCAACTGACCTCGTTTTGGTCGTAATGTGAAGTGGAGATAAATCCATCGTACCGTGCCTTCACGTACTGTCCTAGCTCATACTGTTCCTGTTTTCCCATCTGTAGTCAGGGTAAGATCGAGATTTTTCAAATAAAACCACAGTGTGATTCACGTCTGTTAGGTATAGTATGTTTAATAGTGTCAGATTCACATGCACTAGAAATGAAAATACTACAATATGTGGGCATTATCTCATAACCTTTCTAGAAAGTCCCTCAATACCAGGCTAAAAGTACAAATATTTCCTGAGTGTTTGAAATCTCTGGTTTGATTTGTGACTGAAGTTTATTAGATTTTATGCGCCTGTTATATCATTCTATATCCTTTTGGTTTCTAAAAATTGTTTATAATGAGAGATTTATGATTGTCTAGTGCCTTTTAACCTAGAAGAATGCTGTTCCAGCCTTGATTGCATTGTGATTCTGCTCTGAGAACTGGTCTGTCTATTTTTCCATCAGGAACCCAATAAAAACTGCTGGAACTTACACTTTAAGTGCCTTTTCTGAACATCTATAAAAGGTATGTAGGTTAATGTGCTACCAAAGGAGTGCTTTTTGAACTCATATTATTTGAGTTTATCTAGATGGACATGTGTTTTTTTTCTGCCTATTATTACCCTATTCTATAGATTTTGGAGATTCTTTTTGTATTGGACAATGCATAATTAATGTCTATTTTGGTGCCAAATTTGTCGGTATTATATAAGGTATTCAGGAATCTTTTCGCTACTGCTGATTGTAGTATAACCTTTAGGCTCTTTGGATCTTCCAGAAATTTCAACTTATGGGAGGGAAAAGTACATCTCCAGCCATGACTAATAATAGTAATAAAGGAATCGGACAAGGAGGATAAAATTAATCAGCTCATATGAAATCCTTCCATTCTCTTATATATTAAAGCCTCTAGTGAAATAAATCTAATAGCAGCTTATTATTACAAACGAACGACTGTGCCAACCAATAAACGCCAATTTAAGCCACTTCCTTTTTCACTTACATTTGTCAGCCTTCCTATTCCGTTCGGCCATTTGTCTTCCTGGTTGTTGTCTTTTGGGTAGATCTCCGTGGGGGCGCGGTCCCCATGCCGATACAGCTGCAGGTAAAAAATAAAAGATGATGTACCGTACACTATTCTGCTGCTTCATGAAAGAAGTAAGATGGAAAGCATCAGAGACGGTATAACAGTATCACGATATAAAGATAAAAAGACAGTGTTTAATGATGGGAGTTTACAATTCTTTTCATTATATCACCTGATTGTTCTTTTTACCATCATCGATTTCATGTCGCCAGTATCACTTATCAATTTCGGCGTATTGAATCAATCTACCAATGGAAGTGTTTTAATTCATTAGTCTCTGTTTGAAGCTCTAGATTGTCCGTAGTGTTGCTATTTCGAGTTGGTCAATCTCTACTAATAAATTAAGTTTAAGGCCGATGGCGAGTATTGTTCATCAAGCTAATTTTCTTAAATGCAGTTTATGAAGGGTACTAACTTACAAAAAAAATTAACCAATTTTCCCTTTAATCCAACTAAAGAATCGTGAATAAATTTAAGCCCTTGTCTAAGCTTCCACACCCTGGTATGCACTCTGGACTGATCGAGATAAAAAAAATCAAGGGCATCTTCTCCAGTGTCATGTGGATGCGATGCTTTTATCAGCTAACTAGCAAAAAAAAAAAAAAAAAAATGAATAGTGCAATTTCATCCCAACTTGAAACAGGAACAAAAGAGAAGAATGCTGATGTACAAAAAAAGTATTCATCAAAAAGCCGCATAGCAAAAGAATATATTATGGTATCCGACTTTATTATCAAATTGTTGGGCTTGTTGGTATCCAAAATATAGACCAATTCCTGACTCGTGCCTTCCGAATTAATTATTTTATACATTTTTTTTGTATCTGGATTTAAACGTTCACACAAAATTTATCATCAATTTATTTTTTTCCCCAATGTAGTTTACCACGTACTTGTTTTATACGATATTGAAAGAGTTAATCTAGGTGTTAGCGCAGTCATTAAAGAGGTAGTGCATAAAACAGAGACTTTGACAATGAAACGTTTTACCTTTTTACATAAAACTTATAGAAGTGCTTCCTCTGAATCTGAGACACTTAAGCCTAAATCTGCAGCAATGACTTATCAAGACTCTTCCCAGAGTCACTCTATGCACTCACAATGGAAACGAGGCGCAGAGAGCTCGGTGGTGTGCCCAGACAACCACTAACCACAAGACTGGTAAACACCAACACGGAAGCCCACATGTTCATCTTGGATTCTGGATTCTTCCGTCTGAGAGAACCAATAGAGAGCACAAAATGATCTTATTATACAAAAATGCCTTATTTTTGAAGATAGATATTACACTATATTAAAAAAAAAAGAAACATAATAGAATGATGGTTTGTGGCAAACATGCGCTGGCACTGATACTGGTATACAAAACATGTAATTCGAACTTAGTATAATCTAGATCTACAGCTCTCGACTTTCCAGCTCTATCCCGACTTTCGCAGGCTTTCCAGTGTATTCTTTAACTATACTCGAAGTAGAAGAGATGTATCAAACAATGATAAACAATACATAAACTATGTGTTTACAACTGGATCAAAGTGTAAGCTTAAGTCTTTGTAACAGTATGTTTTTTGTTCGCTTCATACAAAACGAGAAAGCATGCGGAAGAAAAGCATCATATGATCACAGCGATGACTGTAGTTGAATTTCCACCATTTGAGGGTCGTATTGATGTTAGGACACCCTATTGTTGGTGACATTTTGTAGCCATGTGATTCTCAGTCATTCTGTTATATACTCCAATTATTTGAATTGCGTGAGGCAGAAAGAGATATTTATATGCACAGGGAAAGTTGCCTTTCTCTCTTCAGAAAAACTTCATCGTCCAATAGGGAGCCCATGAAACAAACCGACTTAAAGTTGAAATATTAACTTTGTATGTTACCCGAGTAATAATGTGGAAATCTAGAGGAAAAAACCAAGTTACAAGTATAAAATGTTTTAAAAGCAGTTTCCATCTTTATCTTGACCTTATTATCACTCCTTTATAAACCAAAGCTACAAATTTTCTTTTTTTTTAAAACTCATTTGAAGCCGTTAACACATATTGGTGTCTACCGTATCCGCAGTTTTATTCAGACGAGGAAGTTTGTTCTCCACTCAAAGAAACAGGGCGTCATAGGTTCTCTAGGCTTTTGTAAAGCGAAGATTGGCTTTGCGTGAAGGTTGTGCTATTTTTTTTTTCATTCTTGGATGCCTATGCCACGAATGATAATATCAATTTTAAACATAGCGACTAGAAACTTAGAATTATTATCAGGAATCTTTGATTGTCGCGACAAGTTCAACATGCTGGAAGGAAAGCTATTAAATATCGCAGGTTCACCAGTTTCTTTATATATTTTATAGCTTTATACTTGGTTTGCTTGTCAGATTTTTTTTTTTTTTTTTTAAAGAATTAAAATCAAACAGATTATTCCATGACTGTATTATATTTAGTTATTTCTACCACTGCATGTTATATTCATTGTGTAGATACGACTGTCATGCAGGTATAGTTATGTCATAACTTGTATCAGTTTATCAGCAGCTTTGCTTGAAGCCATCTAAACATGTATCATAACGTTGAGCGTTCCATTAAAGCCAGTTATTATTATTATTATTATTATTATTATTATTATTATTATTATTATTATTATTATTATTATTATTATTATTATTGCCATCATCATCATCCTTATTGTTGTGCGGTTGTTTTTGATATTGTGGTCATTATCTTTGTTGTTGAGTTGTTGTAAAGATAAACGGCGTGAACCTATGCAGTCATTTTGTTTTACGTCTTGAACCCAAGCAGTCATTTTGTTTTACGTCTTGAACCCAATCAGTCATTTTGTTTTACGTCTTGAACCCAAGCAGTCATTTTGTTTCGAAGTTATATGGATCCAAAGCACTAACAATCTTTCATTCATGTTTTTTTTTTTTATATTTATTTTGATTTTAAGCAAGGATAGAGATATGTTATCATCTTTTTTCTCTACTGTTTCATATCGTATGATAAGTTTTCTGTCTCTGTGATAAAACTTAATAGAATTCTTTTGCTCTCACCTTTCAAATCGTTCAATTTTTAATATTGAGATCGGACAATCTAAACTACAAAACTAACTGATCCAAGACTTGTTATATGCCCTCCGTCACATGTCACCTAAACGTGGAGAATGCTTGCGTGTGAGAATCACGTTTCGGTTTCAAAAAGACACTAAAGTAGTATTTATCCTTGTCGAGACAATGTCGTTTCGATTATGTGAAAGCTTATAACCTTGATAGCTTATCAATAGTCTTAAGTTTTATTTTTCAAATCATTATGTAAATGAAAGCTATTTTTTAGTTGTAAGTTCATGCTCTAAATGTTTTGTAATAACACATTGGAGTTAAATCACATGAAACTGGACAGTAAAGATATATCTTATCTTATCTTTGTTTTTTGTTTAATGTGATCGAAGGCTTTGAGTGTTGAGCGCAATTTGCGTAATTCGACATTTTTAGCACTGTTGGGTAAGATAAATTTTGCATACCAATTGATTCCTCAAAGGAGGACAAAAAAATAGATTCACCTAAGATGCCCCGATCAGGTATGACTGAATCTTAACGGAATTCTGTTCAAGGTAATACCCTTTTTTCTCAACACGACTGTTTTGAATATTTTAAAGTAAAATTCCTTTACTCTGAGTTAAATTTGGAATCAAACTTTTATTACGAAGAGTAGTCACGTTTTCCAGAGAGTGTATCAAGTTACATGCGGTTACTAAGGATGGACAGAGACAAGTTTTATCATGATTGTACAAACCTTCAAAGTTTCTCAAATTGACGCACAGAGGACTTTTAGGTTTGTTTTGAGAAAAGAATTTGAGAAGGAATGTACTCATATTTAAATAAAAATATGTAAAAGTTTATACTCTTAAAGATCAAACCGGACAAATTAAAAAAAATACAACAACAAAAAAGCAAACAAAACAAGGAAACTTACAACAGAAAAAAAGTCCAGAGTTTGGCCACAGTACAGAATTAGTTAAAATTTAATGTCACTTAGAAAGATAGTGGTTTAGATATAGAGAAAAGGTGAAGAGGATAATTAGGCTCTGTCTTAAGATAGATAGATAGATAGATAGATAGATAGATAGATAGATAGATAGATGGATAGATAAATGAATAACCGGAGACAGCGACAGAAAGAGAGAGAGGGGGAGAGAGAGAGAAAGAGAGAGAGAGAGAGAGAAAGAGAGAGAGAGAGAGAGAGAGAGAGAGAGAGAGAGAGAGAGAGAGAGAGAGAGAGAGAGAGAGAGAGAGAGAGAGAGAGAGAGAGAGAGAGGGGAAAAAAAGAGGGGGGGGGGGGGGGTTGAACGATCGATTGACAGGCAACACACACTTATACAAAGAAAACGAAGAGAAGGAATGAGAGAGAACGGCAGTGGAGGAAGAGACACGCACAGGGACAGAGACAATAGAGGAACACGCGGAAGACATGGAGAAAAAAAAAGAGAGGAAGGGAGATATACGGAGAGAGAGAGAGAGAGAGAGAGAGAGAGAGAGAGAGAGAGAGAGAGAGAGAGAGAGAGAGAGAGAGAGAGAGAGAGAGAGAGAGAGAGAGAGAGAGAGAGAGAGAGGGGGGCGGGGAGTAGGCATTCATGTAGAGGGATTGCTAAATAACACACGCAGAGAAAAGAAGAGGAAGAGGGTGACAGAGACACAAAGGCAAGGCGACGAAGAGACAAGTAGAGAAAGAAGTAGTTACACAGAGTTGAGACTTGCGCAGAGAACTAGAAAGAATCACGATTATCTAGATCTAATAGATCAGAATTTAAAAAAAATAAATAAAAATCAATATTTCTTAATAAACATGGCACCATACCTTCTTTATTCAATCCCGAGACTAGGGTCTTTTAGTATGTTTCAACGTTGAGTAACGTCTAAGAAAAACTGTAAAACTTTACTATCTCTGATCTCAGTTTTTGTTATCGCTACTTCGTTCTGATGATTTATATGGAAATCATTAAAGCAGTTTGGTTATCACTAGATCTTTTTTGAATAAATCCAGACAAACAAGTGTGAAGAACTTATCCTGATGAATGGAAATTATCCTCGTCTGATATCTGATATCACGTATGAATAAAAGAAAAGATAACACAGTCCAAAGTTAATTTGATCACCGACTTTTAGTATGGTTGTTTTTATTTTCCTCTACGCGTTACGCTTACCTAAAAAAATATATCAAAGGTTTCGTGAGTTTCATAACAGCGATAAGCCAATAAGTGATTATCACTTCTTATCGGACTAAATTGTTTTCAAATATACACTAAAGTTTACGTAAAACAAAAATAATTATCACCTTATCACATGCAGTAAACCCAGTTCAATTGGGGACAAACATCGCAATTCATAGCCCTAAGTCTATCTTCGAAATTTTCAGAACTTTATGATATAAATAATTATATTTATATGTCAAAAGGTCAGGAATTGTTTCATAATGGTATGGTTCCCATGTAATCTGAGGTTAAATCGTGATTCCCAAGTAATCTGATGTTAATTCGTGCACTCAAGTGGTGCATGTATGATTTACGCCTTTCTAGACGAGAAACAGAGACGTGCTACATGTTTCAAGGAAGTAAAAAAATTCTTACACGGCAAGCATAGTCTGAGTCATAGGCACACATAGCAAGATTCAAGCTGACATTAAAACTAATGTAAAAAAAATCCAACTGCTGTTCAGTTGGACAGAGCGATCTACAAAAATAGAAATTGGAGAACTAGATCAAGTGGTATCTCGGGTCAAATATGGAGAAATATCAAGTAACGATACACTGGAAAAGGTAAAAAGAAACGTGAAAAGTCATTAACCGACCGTCTCGCTGAGTAGATCATCTGGCGGGCCAAAAATTGATTTCAATAAAAAAAAAGCAACAAACCCTGAATGAGATTGAGAATGGAACAAAGTTTTTAAGTATCTGAACATGGTTTCCTTGGGATACTGATTATTTATGGGTCAATAATTAAAATTAAGAAATAATCATTTTTTAAAAGAAGGCATGAAGAAGTCACCTGGCCCAGACCAGGTCCCAAATGAGATGTTGGTGAACTTGGGGAATGGAATGAAAAGAAAGCTCCTCCAACTATTTAACACAAGCTGGAGGTCAGGAAGAATCCCACAAGCCTGGAAAGAAGCCACCATGACTCCCATTCACAAACAAGGGAAAAGCAAGGATAAAGCAGAAAGTTACAGACCAATCAGTCTTTTAAGTTGTCTCTGCAAAACCATGGAACGGATGGTCAACACAAGACTAACCTGGTATCTGGAAAACAACAATATCCTGATAGAAGAACAGGCAGGTTTCAGAAAAGGAAGATGCGCAGAAGATCAAATCACTCTAATCTCTCAGAGTATTGAAGATGGCTTTCAGGAGAAGAAAAACACAGTTGCAGTATGGATCGATATGGAGAAGACATTTGATAGGGTTTGGAAAAAGGGATTATCATACAAACTACAAAAGTATGGAATTACAGGGAAAATGCATCAGTGGATAATAGAATACCTTAGAAAGAGAAAAGCGAGAGTAAAAATTCAAGAGCACTTAAGCCGTCGCCACACCCTCAAAGAAGGAGTCCCTCAAGGCAGTGTTTTATCCCCAACCCTCTTCTCAATATACATCAATGACATCCAGTCAGTTATACCAAAGGGAGTCAATGCAGCACTCTATGCTGATGATCTGGCTATATGGACAACTGAAGAGAATATTGGAACTGCGAAAGTGAGACTGCAAAATGCACTAGAGAATTTAAACATGTGGACACAAGATTGGATCATGAAAGCCAATGCAAAAAAAAAAACAACCTTCACCATTTTTACATTGTCAACTAAAAAACCCACTGTGACCCTTACACTAGATGGTCAGAAACTAATAGAAGAGAACAACCCTAAATACCTTGGCATAACCTTCGACCCAAGACTCACATGGAAAACCCACATTGACACTTGCCACCAAAAAGGATTAACCAGAACATGTATCCTAAGAAAATTAGCTGGATTAGAATGGGGAGCTGACTCAAATATTCTAAAAAAGACCTACACAGGCTATGTCCGACCAGTCTTGGAGTATGGTGTAACATCATGGGGTATGGCAGCCAAGAGCAACGTACAAAAGGTAATCTCCGTGCAAAACCAAAACCTTAGAATCATCACAGGGGGTATGAAGTCCACACCAATACGTATAATGGAGAGTCAAAGCCAAATAGAATCCATGCTCGATCGAAGAGACAGGAAACTTTTGACTGAGCGGACTAAATACAAAGCACAGCCAACCAGCAAAATGCACAAGCGTATCAACAATCTTAACAAAGGAAGACTGAAAAGAAGCAGCTTTGCCAAAGAATCAAAACTTATTGAAACAGAAAATGAAATTATTCAAGAAATAAAAAACCTCACACCGCTGGAAACACATGCCTCCACACCGCCATGGGAAAAACAACCCCAAATTGAAATACGGAGCCACATAAGAACTATTGAAAGTAAACATAAGCACTCAGATTTGGAACTGAAAGATTTAACATCCACCCACCTAAACGAAAACTTCCCAAAAGAAGAATGGATAAGGGTTTATACAGACGGATCAGCAGAGAATGCAGTAACAAACGGGGGTAGCGGAGTATACATAGAAATGCCAGATGGAAAAACAACTGAAAGCTCCATACCGACTGGGATACATTGCTCCAACTATAGAGCCGAGCTGGAAGCTATCATGGAAGCACTCACCATTCTAGGGAGGATTACACCATCCATACCCCAAGCTAAAGCAGTCATACTGAGCGACTCTAGGTCCGTCCTAGAAAAGCTGGAAGTTTTAAGAGGAGCAGAAAGACAACAACTGGCTAAGGGCTTCAAGAATGTGGTACAAAATACCCAGTCCCTGGTCCTACAATGGATCCCAGCTCACTGTGGAAAGCATAGAAGGCAATGAAAGAGCAGACAGCCTGGCGAAAGAAGGATCACAACTGGAGCAGATAGAAAGAGACCTCATGTACAGTGAAGTTAAGACCATAATAAAAAACAGTATGAAAAACAAGTGGAAAGAGAGCCACCCGGAATTTAACAGACAAGATGGAGTGCACCAACTAGACAGACGCGGTCAAACCACTATTTTTAGACTCAGGACTGGACATAACCGACTGAGGCACCACATGAACAGAGTTTTCAAAGTTGGAGAGACAAATCTCTGCTCTTGTCGAGAGGCGGCAGAAACGGCTGAACATGTGCTACATAACTGCCAAACATATGACGCCCTCCGACAGTCCATATGGAATGAGGCTGTGGACATGACCACCAAACTTTATGGACCCCCTCATGAGTTGGAGAGAACGGCAGCCTTCATTGCCAAGGCCGGGATTGCAGTTTGATACCCAAAGCATCCGAGAACAAAAGAAGGGATTCAAATCTCTGCTTTCTTTTAAATAAGAAAAATGAGAATCATGTTTCTGTTAAATACAGAAGGCCTAATGTAATTTCTTACTAGGTGGAAACATTAAACTCAACATTTTTCAGATAATCTACATTATTTTGACAAAGTACGTTCTTCTTCCAAGGCTGAGTTATTAACATTCAAGTCGACAAGCATTAATGGTTGTGGAATCATTAAAATCTAAAACAGCCGCATGCTTGTTGCAGGAGTTGAGAAGATTTTGGAGTCGGATTGTCTTGAGATTTTAAGATCACAGGACCTTTTGTGTCAAGTTGCTGCAGCGAATATCAATGAAAACAAAACTGTAGCATCCACTTAACAAGCGATGATGTAATCTACACTTTGAAACCTCTTCACTGCGGAAAAAACTGCATCGTAAGAAACGAAAAGCAACTCCCACAGAAAACTGATACTTTCCGTTCAAACTAAGGCTAATAAATAAAAAAAGGAAACTATTTTTTTTTGCTCTTTTCCTACTACAGATTCCGCCTTACAAATACCAATTGCAGGATTAGAAATGCTTCGGAGGAAAAGTTCTGATGATTCAGGTGTTAGAGAAAAATTTGCCTTATACCGTCACGAATGAGAAATGAGCCAAACATCATTCTTTCAACTGGATGAAACAAAATTATGTATTTAAAAAAGTAAATGATTTGCTTTGAAGCCAATACTTTATAAAAAAATTACATGGGTGGTCTGCTGATAGTGCAAAGTCAACAAAAAGCGTGCACAACGGCTGGTTTTGGTATCTACCCATGGAAATGTCATGGAGTAAAAAATTATACATGTATCACTGGTGGAAAATTTGAATTAGTATATATTAATATAAATATAAATACGGGCGATTGTCTTACTAGTCCCACAGTACTGGCAATGAAAAACATAGCAAAGAATTGTCAACCGGAATGTTTAGGTGTATTTCCAAACTAGAATTTTTGAAAGGATTGAATACCTTATTTAAAAACAACGCCTATGAGATGGCTACTAATACTGCGTTACCCGTACAGATAAGAAGGCCCAAGCCAACAAAGGACTGCTGCATAAACCCTCACACCTCTTGTTGAGAAGAAACAAAGCAACAAAGAATCTATGCAGAACATTTCTCTTTTGTTCCAATGCAAGAAGACACACGTTGAAATCAACTTCTCAACTAAATAAATCATCGAAGACAAAAATACATTTGATATAGTTATATCACACACATAGACCGTCACTCTCTTCTCACCGATAGAACAGAGAGATATTTCACGACTTAAAATAGTAAGCGAGTTTCGTTGACTATCCTTAACAATAAGTTAGGGTTCAAGAGTAATCGCAGGACATTTACTCAAATTACATGTATATGGCTCTCAGTTTATTCCATTTCTCTTCTCTCTTTCTTTCTTTATATGTCTGACTCTGTCTCAGGCTATGTCTGTCTGTCTGTCTGTCTGTCTCTCTCTCTCTCTCTCTCTCTCTCTCTCTCTCTCTCTCTCTCTCTCTCTCTCTCTCTCTCTCTCTCTCTCTCTCTCTCTCTCTCTTTCCCTCTCAATGATCACAGCACGCAGCAATGTTGTTCGGTGGCATAAATAGTCGCTGTCATGAATGTTAAAATCGAGACTGCCTTCACATTATGCGTGGTCTTTATGTCGCGTTGCGTTTTGTTTATATAAATGATTAACTTGTATTTTTTCAACGAAATAAAGTTATAACATTTTAAACTTCTTTGTGAAATTTACCCCCCAAAATATGACTGATACAAACATAAGATAAATATTTTTTAAATTTCAGTCTAGATGATTTAAATCTGTAAAATAAATCGAAATAATAATAATAATAATAATAATAATAATAATAACAATAATAATAATAATAATAATAATAATAATAATAATAATAATAATAATAATAATAATAATAATAATAATAATAATAAAAATGATGTTATGACATTTGTTGGCATCTGGCCATTGTTTATTAAATAAAGATGGCTGCGTCCATTCGGCAGAAACTTAGCTCTGTAGCTTCAAGGACAAACTCGTTACTTAGAAAATCTGTAACATCGATCGGTGAGTCAGTATTACTGAATTCTTCTTTGAGTCAATATCGTTTAAAATTATTAGACTCAAGTATACTTTTTTGAAAGCTCAGGCTCCTCCCTCTGCACCTCTCTAAATGCAGGAAAGGACTTTGATTCAGAATGTACACTCGTAGATCTAGATCTAAATCTAGATAGATTTATAGATTCTGGTCCGAACCTTCCTTAGGCCTACGTTTCAAGCTTGTTGAACATGATATCCCTTGCAACTTGAGCTTGCTATTTATTTAGCTCTGAAAAGGTATTAACAACGGCCTAGAAGAAAATTTTCATCTGTTTTATCCATCTCATATCCACTGGACTGGTAGTGGTAACAACTTTTGGTAAAACCGCAGTGTAACGGTCCCGGTTGGATGTAAACAAATTACGCCACAAATGGCCAGATTGTTACTGCTTATTAAAAATAACGGAAAGAGTTCCTTTTAGGTATGGATGGTTTTTACATAGAAGAAAGCCTGGAGAAGGAATAATTTAGATAAGAGACAGAGCTGAAATAAATTAATTTTTCTTCTTTGTGTAATCCCAAGCAATAACCAAGCCCTATCTTTTTCTATGGTCCCAATCAAACGAAGCCCTCTTTGGTGTGTAAATTAGTCCGTACCTAAAAGGAACTCTTTTCAAAACAGGTTCAATATTTTGTACCGAAATTCCTCTGCTGAAGAAGTTGCCTTTTGATTTTGGCAAGACAGTAATTTTTATTAGATCAGCGCCTCCATTTTAATTTGCAGTAAAAAACTGTCCAGTAATGCATCCATCATGGCGGCACTGTCAACACAGAGCCGGGACCGCAACACTACGGTAACACCCAACTTTATGTAACCATTATTTTTGAGTGCTATTTTTAAACTTATTTCAGCATCACATTTTCACTCTTTGACATATAGGAGGAACAAGCATTTTTTGCTAGTATACTAAAAGCTGTGGTATCAATGGCATGTTGCGGTTGTGTTAAACTTTTTCTGAGCTGACGCACTGGCAAGTATGATCATGATATCATAGCCTTCAGTATGAATATTGGCTGGATTATGATGTCATGTTTACATGGGCAGGTGTCACTTAAAATGTCCACATCTAAACAGTCTTGAAGTATTTATTGAATAGTAAGGATCTTACTACTGCAAGAAGCACTACTAATCAGTCTGCGTTTAGGGCCTCAATATCTGCCTTCATCTATTACTAAGTCCTATAGATCTAATTTTCTCTGCTAGAGTTTTCAATGGTATGTAGGTTTACAAGTATCGTCTTGAGTTCTAAATAGCTTATTAATGCAGCCCTAGTTCTAAACTAGATCTACTCTAAGCCACTTAAAGCTAGGTTCTTGATTCAGGGTTAGGAACAAAAAAAAAGGAAATAAAACAAAATAAGTCTTTAACATTTTTGAATCATTTTCTTTTTTCTTTTACAGAACCATATATCTGTGTAAGCTCCAGGGGAGTGATCTTGTTCCTTTACTAAGATGCTTGCATGCATGAATAGCTTGTTAAACAGGAACAAATTTCATTAACATGCTGTATTTATTTTTAAAATATTAATGTAATAATGACATCTGTGACGAAATGTTAAAAAAATGTAATGAAATGTACAAGAATGAAAATATGTACCTCCAGCTGATTTCATACTATGTCATGATTGTCAATTACTGCTTTGTCTATGTACTGAAAAAAGAAAAACATTTCATGTGGATTCAAAATACTCTTTTATCCAAGAAAAAGAATAAAAATATTTTCATAATTTTTTTTTTTTTTTGAAAGACTTAAACAGAATGCCCCTCTCCAAGGAGGAAAATACAATCATTTATCTAAGCTGTTTCATGATAGTACAAAATGCTGTGTTTCCTCAATACATGCTTGATAAAGAAGTATCTTACTTCAACACAATCTTTTTAGAATTACTAAAGCATGACTTATGTTGTGGTTTGTTACTAAATCTTTTTTCTTTAATCTGTTTCAGAGCACACACCATGTGTCTGTTCTTGCTATTCAACAGCTGCAAAGAGATTGGAGCAGGAACCTCGAACTGCATTCAGAACCAACGAAACTGACCCAGTAAGTTGTCTGCCTTTAGTGCTAGTATACTAAACATCCTTGTGTTGTACTAGGTAAGTGGCTATGAAATTCCCTTATTTTAATTTCCGAAGAGCATCCCATGATCTGGAAGCCCTTTGAAGGAGGATTAAGTTAACTCAAGTCAGTGGTTTGAGTTTTTTTTGTTAATGTACCTCACTTTATGTGAGGTAGATGTTAGGCAGTAGAATAGCTGTGTATTAAGAATGTTATTTTTTTTTCCTTACAGACAGTTGTTTGCACAATAGAATTTAGACCTATTCTGATTTTAACTATTAACTAGATCTAGCCAGAAATGATTGGTTTAGTTACAGTCTGTATTATTATGCCTTGCTCCCTTCCTCTCTCAAGTCAGAAACAATCCAATCCGAGTCCTACAAAACCCACACCTCTTCTTAAATTTAGCCCAAAGCCTACTGGGTGCAGGGACATGCATGTTAAGTAAACGTGTGAAATACATATGCACAATAAACACTGCTTGGAGTTGTATCAGTTTTGCTAAATAGTAATCACATGACACTCATTGGAGCTAAATTACATATCAAATATTGCTGTAAAAAAGTTTTTTTTAATATGAAAAGGATTGTAGAAGGTGTGACAATTTATGAAAATTAAGTCATCAGTGCCTTAGTAGCAGCAAGCCAATAGTTTTCACTTTTAATGTCTTCATACTAAGCAACATAATTTTTTTCTTGTGATATTAGTAATTGCATCAAAAATGAAATCAGTAACCAAAGTTGTGGACTCTCTGATTTGGCAATGCGTTTTGTTCCAGAGGAAACACACTATTGACCATGTGGGCTTATACTACTCTGTTCCTGATGAGGAAATGGCTGTTTTGAAAACAGGGGTGCATCCCTGGCATCTCAGAATGGTAGGAGTTTTGATTATATTTCATTTTTATGTTTCATTTAATAAAATGCATAAAACATAATCCAAAGTGTAAACCTTAGCAAATTTCAATCTATTGAGGTAACTCTGATGACAGAGATGACTTTTTAATTATGGCTTACCTGAAAATAGTTGTTGCAGTCTATAGCTTTGAAGAATAATTCTGGCTTCTAGAATCATGCGGTATTAGTCAGAGCACAACTGTGACCTCAGGTAAGATGCAAAATTTTCTACAAAACTTTGATGGTGAGAAAGATTCTTATAAATAACTCTCTTCTCTGAAACCAGCATTAAAGATAATAATTGTTAATTGTTTGGCCTAGATTGCTTTAATATGTAAAATATTGTCATCTATGTGTTGATCAATACTGGTCATATACTGTTTTTCCTCTAACGCAGATGAAGTCCTTCAATGAATCATGCATGATGGTTAGAAAACCAGCCCTCGAGCTGAAGGGTTATTTGGACAAATTGAACCTGAAACATCCAGTTCCCAGATTTTTGTTGTGTATCCTTTTTTAAGGTGCATTTTATGTTTATTCCCTCAATAGAACTTAAACTCAACTTTTCTTTTTTATGTTGTTTAAATCCTATGTACAGTTTTTTTTTTTTTTATATAACATTGCAATCCTATGTAGAGTTTTGAGCATATTGTTATGAAAGAATAGCACACTATTGCATTTAACCATTGTAAATGAGTTTTGAAAAATGTAAAGGCAAATTACTTATAATGATACATACCATGATTTATGACTCCCAGGGCTGCACCATATTGCTCTCTTATAGTATTTTTAATAACTCTTATGAGGCAAAATACATATTGCCAAATCAAAACCTGTTTCTACACAATACAGAAACATGTAGGTCATTCTCATATTTGATTCTTCTTAACTTTGTTACCGAAAGATGGGCGTCGAGGATCTGGAAAAACAATGACAATGCAACATACTATACAGTGTTGCCACAAAAATGGCTGGATCATTGTGCATGTTCCCTGGGGTAAGGCGAATTTTTTTTTTTTAGGTCTTCAAATGACATGTGTTATCTTTTCATTTCTTTTTTTTTTTTCATGTCATGTTAACATATTTTGTTCCTATTTACATATTCAACTTCAGCGGGCCAATGGGTTCGTGGCTGGTACAAAGAAGTGGCTGTATCTACGTATAAGCCTGACCGCTATGATCTACCGGCAGACAGTGCTGAGTGGCTTAATCACTTTCGAGCACAAAATCAGGGCAAGTTAACTGGACTGAAGGTGAATTATGCATATTGTATTGTTAGTCAAATGGTCAAGGAGAAGGCCTTAATCTTATTCTAATTGTTATTCATGCTTGCATCAAAAGGATTTCTCTATTTAATATAGCACAGCTTGGGGTGAGTGGTGGTCAAGTTGGTAGGGTGCTTGACTATCAATCTAGAGGTCCTAAGTTCTCCTGGGTCCACCCAGCACTAAATGGGTAGCTAGGTCTCTTTAGACTCGGTTAAAGTAAAGGCGATGAGGAAAGCAATGGCATATTACCTCACAATGTTGTATGTCAAGAAAAATCATGATCCCTCTCCTGGTTCCCCTTTACTCGGATCGACTTTGGGACTCATTTCACTTTATAGCACAGCTTAATTGGTTTGTGCTTTTGACTACTGATCATTTACAAACTATTTTTCCCCTTTATCTATTGCAAAGTGTATAATTTGTCTATTTTGACATTCAATAGTGCAAAAGGCTGATCACTCAAGATTGTCATTAAAAGGTTTCTTTGTCAAATTATTTCAGACAACTTCTGAGTACATTTGGACCAAAAGAGAAAAGGCAGAAGCTGGAACATCATTTGACGAAATTATTAACTTTGTAAGTCAGTAATGCAAAGAAAAACTGCAAAATTTTTATATGTCGTTGGATTTTCATTACACTAAATGTATTTTAAAAATTCATCCCCTTCCTATCTCCCTCAGCTTTTCTTTCCAACATTTCTTGCCTTCAAATCCCTTATAAAATTAACTATTTCAAAAAGTTGGAGAGAAAAGTTGAGGGAGAAAGGAAGGGGATGATTTTTGTTGAGATAAATTTTCCCCTTTTTTTTTTTTTTTTTTTTTTTTAGTTGGGTATCTATAATCTTTGCTTCTCATAAGCCTGCATGTGTTGTATGATAGTAATACATTGATAAAAAAATTATAAAACACCGTATAGGCTAAGTCTGCTGTTTTAAAAAAAAAATTATTGTCCTTTATGTTTGTTTTTTTTTCCCCCAGGGCTTGTCCAGGCTGAAGTTTTCCTCAGACTGTGTTGGTGTCCTATTAAAAGAACTGAGAGAGCAGGCTGAATTGAAAGGGTGAGATAAAAAAAAAAATTGCGATCCTCTTGAAAAGGTCTGAAACTATTTTCAATTTTGGGAATGCATTTTTATTGGGATCTACATCAAAACTTCATACATAGGGCCTGCATTTTAATGCTCATCCACAGATTGCATATTAATTTCAGACTCATTTAGCTTTATATTTTAAAGATTTTTTTGTCAGTTGAATATTGTGTATGTGTGTCACTTCATACAGAAAGTAAAATTGGTATATCAAGTTCAAATTAATAGAGAATATGGAAAAAAAAATTCCATGCTTGAAGTTAATTACTTTCTTAAAGTGATTTGATTGCAATGGAACCAGCAGCACCTAAAATTTAAACCAAAAATATGGCTCTTTTTGTTTCAGTATTTCATGAAAGATTTCTTTTAAGGTTTTGATTTACTTTCTAATATTTTATTTCTTGAACTCTGAAAGGACCTTTCTGGGCTTTATAATTATCCATTGTGGCACTTTAAAAAGTCATCTCAAGCCCATTGTATTGATTATTTGTGTTAAGGACGTAAAGAATGCTTCCATTATGTACTACACACCTATTTTTGTTTTCATATTGTATTTGTTAACATTATTTTTCCACTACCAGGTTAAAGGTCTTAGTGGCTGTGGATAGTGTGAACGCATTTTATGTCCAATGGAATCAACTGAATGCTCTCAAAAATATAGAAAAGAAAAAGGTAAGAAGTAGATCTGGTAAGTTAACACTTTTTGTTGCTTGAAAAGCTTCATGTTTAATGAAATGATTGTATCTCATAAAAGCCCTTTTCAGCAAATGATATCAGGTTGTTTTGGAAAGGAAATTTAAATCAAACTTTTTACTTTGTGATTTTAAACCACCCAGCGAGTTGTGTAATTCTTATAGGTAACAAGTGTGACAGTATTTGATTGAAGGTTCTACCAAGTTTTGAGGCCACCTGAAGATGTATGACCTTTTTGCAAATTAGAATTTTTGATTGTTAGAAGGTATGAGTTAATTTATTTGCATTTTTCTGCTAATCCACAGCTCCAACCAGGGGAGATAAGTCTAGTTCACAACTTCAAGAAAATGCTCAATCCCGATTGGGTAAGTGAGTTCACTTAGGCAACCACTGAATTCAACATGTATTTTGCCAATTTTTTTTAATCACCTGCCAATATTCTTTCTTGGCTTTAACTTCGACCACAATTCTTGAAATATTAGCACTGTCCATTTATATTATGAAAATTTGTGCCTACTTTGTTTTGGCAATTTTGGTTTGTGTCTGCAGACAGGTTTTAGTTATAATGGAGTCCTGGTCTAAGCTACTAAAACTTGTCTATTAAAAGGGAATTTTTTCAGTATTTTGGTGGTGGAAATAAAGTTCTTATTTAAAATTTATGGTGTTAGTATAATGTTTTTTTTAATTTAAAGCTGTCTGCGTATGCATTTCCACTTTACCTTTTGGAGGATAGTCATTAGCATAAATATATGAACATCAAAAGAATCTGAGGAGACAAAACTTTTCCACAGTAGAGAGAAGAATAAAAAAAATTAAATCTTATCCACCTTCTATTTAGTCCATTCATTGTTTTTCAATGCATTCTTAGTAATTTCATCAAAGCAATCAAGTGTTGATTGCCATCTTATAATCACAAGAGAAGGACATTTGGCCATTCTTTGAAGACAAATGCTTGCTTTTTATGTTTAATAAAAGAAAGCTTGTAAATCACTGACAAATCAGAACTCAAACAATCTTAAAATTTTCATTGTTAAAGTTGCCGAAATTTCAAATTTTTTTCAATCACAAATGAGAGAAATTTTGGGCAATTTATTTATTTATCATTTAAGAATGGTGCTTATGAGTAGCAATTTCATACTGTTAATACTGTAATGTTATTAATTTCTAGTATTTGTTCAACCCAAGTCTTCAGATCTATTTGGGTGTGTATGTTTTCCAAATAGTTTCATACTTGTTGTAAATCATAACTTTTTCATTTCAGACCCATGGTGTAGCTATCTGTGCTGTTTCAGAAGAGGCAAATGACGAAGACAGGAGAGAAAACTTCACACCCGTTTATTTGCTGGGACAAGAGGTTTGTCATATTTGAAAACCTTGTTCTTTTGGTGTAAACATTTTCTATTTTTTTTTTAAATTTACATAAACTTAACTGATGAAAAGGAAAAGAAGGCCCTAAATTGAAGTCTATGACTAGGATGTTAACTTTGATGTGGATGACTCTTTTTGATACAGTGCATTCTAAAATTGTTATTTAGGTAATGCAGTTACCTATCATTTGATCAATTTAGTTCTATGTTCAGAAATGCATTCTTGTAAAACTCTTAAAAACTTTGTTTTTTAACAAAAACCGTTTTTGTCTTTTAAATTATGAATTCATTAGAAAAAGAGCTTCTTTTGGCTTGGTTGTGGACTAAATCTTTGACTGTTAAAGCCCTACTGATTGATCTTTATTAATAAAAAAAAGCAATGTGGATGTAGACAAAATTTTTCCATATTCTTTAAAATGTACATACCGTTTATTACCAATAGGATCTAATTAGATTTTACCTAATTCGCATTTGTGCTTGGCTAATTGTTATCATTTTTCTATTATGTTAAATTAATGTAATTCATGTTGAATATTTTCAGTTTTCTCTTCGAAAAACATTGAGAGACTACAATCATATAGTTTGATATTAGAAATCACCAACAATTTTTTTTGCAGTTTGGTCATAAGAATTAAAAAAAGGACATGAAAGTAAGTTAAAAAAAATGAGTGAAAATATAATTTGACAGTCATTTGATTGTTTCAGGGCTTTGAAGCACTTGACCCTTTTGTTCCTATTTTTGTACCGGAATATACTGAGAAGGAAGCTCTCAGTAACATCAACTACTTTATTGACAGGAACTGGATACAGAATGCCCATGGTAAGTTGAGACTTCTTGTAGAATCATTGGGCTTGTAAACAAAAGTGAATGAGCCTGTTGTTTATTTTAGACCATCAAACTTAGAATGTTAAATTTAAATGGATATTTGAGCGGAAGAGCATGTATTTTTACTTCTCTCATAATAAAAATTATGCTGAAGTAAATATCACGGGTAAAGGTGAATACTTTTTATTTTTTTTGAGACTTGAAATAGTAAAGCGAAGATGAATTTCAAATGCTGTTTTTCTCTTGTCCAAACTGCAAAGTATTATATCTAACTCAATAAGATTGGTTATAAAAATGTCTTCACATTAGATAACTATCCTATGGGAATTTATCTTCTGACGTTGGCTTAAATCTAAAACTCAAACACTTGTTTTAGTTGATATGATGCATTTTAACCAAAGTGACCAAAGAATTTTAAGCTATGGGTAATTTTTTTGCTTTTGTGTTAATCAGCGAACCTGTTCCTTCTATTGTTCAGGCAAAACTGATGAAGGCAAGAAAGAATTGATGTTTGTCAGCAACAGAAACCCCTTCAACCTGGCCAAGATCTGTGCTCAGAGTTGATATATAAAAATGAGCAGAGTTATTTGTTGCTTAACACATTTGTAAATAGGGAATTAATGGATGAGAGTAAAATGCCTGAAATGTTTGTAAAATCGAAGAATCTGGTTTGAAAATGAGTGCTGTGGAAGGATAAAGAATGTTGTAGAATTTACAAATGTGACTGAGTGTTCAAGTTTATGATTATCTTTGGTCTTTGCAGTATTACAAGAATGTTAAAAAAAAAGAATAAAGAGGCAAAATGTTAAACTATAGACATTAAACCCGGAACTAGTAGAAGTGAGTCATCATTGGTTGTATGTATCAAATAAATGAATTTAAGTTTGATATTTTACCTTTCAATGTTGCTTTTATGAGATAAAATTGAATTATCTTAGCAGAAAAGGAACTTCTGTAGATTATGTATCTTTCTCTGATTTCCAGCACTAGCAGCAAGTAAGAAAATCTTTTCTTAAGTTTGTACAACAAATTTTGCCTTAGTTATCTATCATCTAGCTTTTATTAGGAATCATCTCAAAACTTGAAGATATGCAGAGAGGAGAGGGGTAAATTAAAAAGTGTCATTTTTCAACCTTTTATGTCTCCTCTATCTCTCTCATAGTCTTTTATCGGGATATAAAAAGTGATTGAAATGGTTCAGATTTTACTGTTTTCTCTGCTGTTACCTCACATCTTCCATTTTATTACTGACTCCTTGAGACAATGTTTCTTGGTAGATCTACATTGCAGGGATATAAAAGCTAAAAGGCAAAATAAGTCCTCATAAAGGGCACTGCTTTATCTTTTGATTAAAAATATGAAACCCCTTTTAATTAAAGTTATGATTTGAAGTTGAGAAGAGTATAAACGTAAAGCTCTAGCTTTTATTGTCCCCTGAAAATTTGAATGTTTCACCGTTCTACTGGCATATAGGTGTAAGTTTGTGTATGCATGGGTTTATCATGTCATAAAAAATCCGAATATTTTGATGAATTTTATTGAACATCTGTTAATTTTGAATTTGTTGTTAGCATGTCAGAATCCCAAAATTTTAACTGAGCAGCTGTGTAGAGACTGAGTTCTACACTGTTTAACATACTCCTAGTCAATCTAAGTTCAGGTTGATAAAAGAAACCAACAAAAGAGATGACAAAACTAAATTAATGAGGCAAACAGAAACAAAATGGTGATAAAATCATAAAATCGTAGGTAATAATCTGGCACAGAAACAAAGGAGTCTTAAAATTTGTATTGAAGTACATTTAAAGCATATGAAAAAATGCTAATATTACTTTTACAATCAATGGACTTTTGACTGATTTCTATAGACAAAGAAACATTGAACTTCATGGGTAGAGTGATCATTCAGTGATGTAATAAATTTGCAGTGTTCAAAGCATCAACCACTTGAATGGCAAAATAAGTGGAATTTTTTTCCCTTTTAAAATGATGATCTTTTTTCAGGTCTGCATACATAAAAACGAGATGGCCTGATCAGCACTCTTAATTCGCGCAGCTTTCTGTCTTATTATTTCAACTCCATAAAATATAGAAATATAACAGAACTTATGAATTATATTAATTCATATGAAAAGTTAATTTCTAGGCTAACACAACTAGCACTCCTAGTGATTATAAAGGTTTGTCAAGTAATATGTAACAACACTCCTAATTTATCACCATGGTAATGATTGAAACTCGATATAAAAAGCTCTAATGAATTCCAATTAAGTGTTATTTTTGCATCACATTTACGTGTAATGACTGTATAAACTATAACATACATGTAGATTTATTGCCTTCCATTTTTGTTATTATAAAGCAAGGCCAGTTTGTGAAAAGCTAAATATCCTATTTGCATTTGTATTGGGACATCTGCATCTGGCACCAACAAACAAGACAGTATATGATTCTTTTGAAGCATGTTTCTTGATACTCAAAACAGTAAAATTATTGTAGGTCGAATGTAAATCCAAAGCTCTTGAGTAGATGATCATTCACCTAAAGGGCCTTTGTACTTGCTTCAGTACTATCTCATCGTTTTGAACTGCATATATAATTTTGATTTATTCCATAGCCTATAAATTCACTCAAAGTAATATTATCGAAGATTTTTTGACATGTCAGAGAACATGAAGCCAATTTTTATCAACTTTGCAATATATATGTGAATAAATTTACCAGAATTACATATTACACTGTTGTACAAACATAATTTATTTTTATCTCACACTCTCTCACTCTCTCTCTCTGCCAGTCTCTCTCTCTCTCTCTCTCTCTCTCTCTCTCTCTCTCTCTCTCCCACTCTCTATCTCAGATGGCTCAGGCACACGCAAAACCTGTCAAGATGTTGGTCAAATATGATGAACTGTTAAAGCTTCATGCGATGAGAATGATGGTTTTAAATAATTATATGACTGCATGTTTCATAACTAAAACAACAAAGTTACAGGCCTATTTAATAAAAGCTTCTAATTTTAGCTGGGAAAAATGAGCGAAATGTAATTGTAAGACAACATTACGAAAAAGTCATGCACATTTGCATTCTATATATGTCAACAAAATTTATTTACACACGTACAGTTTTTTATTCAACATAAAGCATGATTTTAAAGGAAACAAATCTGTCCTTACTGGTAAAAGCATATCTTAGTCTTAAAGCATATGCCATAAAATGTAAAATGCATTGTTATAGTTATGATGATATAACTACAGGTAGATCTAAAATAAGTCTGTATTTGAATTTTTCCTTTGAAACAAAAATCATTATTGAAGAACTAAATAATACTATGAAGATTTGATTAGGTACCTTTATTTAAATATTTTTAATCACAATGATGCATCAATAATACAGCAAACTTCTATAAAAACAAAACGATTTTTATCCTAAAATCATTTTCTCCTTTGACTGTTATTAAAGCCCCTAGTATTTTGAGTAGACAGTGACCACTGACTAGTTTCAAATTAGATTGTTACAAGAAAACTTCACTCATTATCAGGGAATGTATGTGACCCTCAATTTTCATTTCCTTTCTATTTTCAACAAACACAAATGAACTTCTTATCATTCGGCTACTGAATTATTTTTTTGCTTTTACTTTTTTTTTTTCGAGCATTTGGCTCATTTCTGCTAGATTCAGTCCCTGTAGACTTTAAGTTTAATAACTAAAGTTTAATATTAAGATGTGTGAAAGTTTGGAAAGTATTCCGCAAGCCATAAACATGATCTGGCACATGAAAATGGATTACAAAATTAATTTTATCTTTACATTAGGCTATGAGTTTCTAATTTTTACTTAATAATTTTTCTAATGTTTGTCTTGATCCTTATAAAATAACATGGAATTTACTAGCAAGCCAAACTGAATTTCAGATAATCAGTTCATTTAAGGTGAAACATTCTTCTCTTAAATCGTAAAGAAAGAATAATCTTCAGTTTTACGGAACATCCCATTACAGCTTTTTTTAAATCGTAAAATTTCATAATATAACAGTATAATTGAAGCACCAAATTTAGCCTTGGCATTTTTGTAAGCCAGCAGCATTTAACACATAAAACTGTATTTGTTAAACTAAATACTGCATTATAAACACAAATAAAAGGATAAAACTAAAATACTGTCATACACATGTTCATTCTTTGGCTCAATTGTTCAATTTTATTACAAAAATACATGATGTATTCTTTCTTTCTCTCTTTGCTAAAGCATTGTAGATATGGACATTGCTTTTATGATGAGTATAGTATAGAAGATTTACAGCAAATCGACCAGTTCTTTGTTCTGGAGACTGCCTTGAATATGTGGGGGGAAAAGCTCTGTGCAATTTCCCTGAATGATAGATCTCGAAGATCAAAATTGAATTGTTATGTGGTTTTGAAGCTCTCTAGCACACTAGTAATAAGGCTATACTATTTTTGATTTACGTAGATAATTTCAACAAGTATTCATCAAAGTTTCCATTTCACCCGAAGCAAGCAGGCGCTACAAAGCACATCACCAATACAAATCTCCATCATCAATATATGACATTCGTTTTCATTTTGATGCCATGTAATGAATAAAAAGCAACATTGTGAATATCAGCATAAATAATAATAAAAAAAAGTTGGAAGTTGCGATGAATATTCGACAAATTTTACTTTTCTAGCTCATCTTCAACAAATACTTTCAATTTGAAAAAAAAAAAAATTCAAGATACTCCTGTCCTCATCGGCTCTTAATGTTCATACTTAATCCAAAACTTTACAATAAAGTTAAGCAGCAGGGACTAATTAACATTCTTTCTTCATGTAATCCTTTTCTATGAAACAAAATGCTGAACATTGCCCAGATAGTTGGTGAAAAGTTGTCCATTTTTTAGGCAAACATGGCTTTGAAACTTCTTATTCATGAGTTGACATTGTTTAGGCTGTATTGTTCTGTTCACAACATTCAAATTACTCCACAGCGTCCAATCTCCGTTACCACTGGTTAATGTAGAAAATCAATATCTCATTCGGTTTTATAGAGCCTATCATAGGCAATATTTTTACCTTGTATGGAAGTTGGAGTCTACAAAGTGGTTCTGCAATAACTAATGTCGTAACTTTTCAGTTATAATATTTAGCCTCCAAAGAAAGGAAACAGTCATTGCAAGCAAATGTACTTGAACTCTTCACAAGGAGAGACACCAGCACAAAGTTAAAGCCAATGATGCAATATTTGACGCTTTCCTTCCTTGTTGCTGTCAATATGCAAGTTACTTGATAATTTTTGCATCGAGTTGATGTATCACTGATCAAGCCAGGCATAGAAGAAGTTTGAAATCACCGGGTCAACTGTAAAATCTTGCACAAAAATCAATAACGTTCACCAGATTTTCAATACCATTCACAGCTTTTGCGGTCTCTTTAAATGTTTTGAAAAGTTAAAATGGCAGGAAGTTTTATAAATTCCCTTCAGCCATATAACTTGTGGAATTCAAATGGGACTTTCAATACACCTCAAATCACAGATTTGATAAGTGTGCATCTTAAACAATTGGGGATTCATTCCAGTTTTGAAATCTGATGCTGGAGGATTAAGTCTGCAGTGAGTTTAGATGTGTGCTCAAAGGGCATTTCAACTAGTCCTCCATGAAGATTTTTCAGAACGTTGCCGTTTTGTCACATGATAAGATGAAAATCCAGCCTCATGTTCAGCAAGACCCATTATCAATGTGGGTTGTGATGGGGAAGCTTTGCACATGTCTTGCAGCACAGCTTTCTGTAAACTCTGTAATCACACAATCGGGCTTGCCTTGCCATCAAGCACCATCTATTGTCATTTATATTCTCACAACCAGATTTTTCTGTCAAAAGAAAGAGACGCCAGAATATATTTTTTCATCGATAGAAAACAAACAAACGGGATATTCTTACAAACCATAATTTTCTTCCAAAATAATAGAAACTAATTAAAGATGACACTGTGGACACAACTTGGCTATCATCCCAATCAAAGCAACCAGATTTACGAAAAATGACATATATCAGATCCAAGAGTTGCCCAGCAGAATTGGAATGGAATTAAACTAAAGGCCATAGCCTAGCAATTTTCGTAATACCAAACAATTAGCCTATACTCTATTCGCATTATCGGGACCTGTTATAAATATTATTGTTATATTCATTGTTAAGTGAATTACGATGTAACAGAATTACCTTCAGGATTAGCAATCTTATTGCTCGGACTTGCCGTCTTCTTCTCTACATCTCCATCTTTGCGACTTTGGGCAGAGTCGTCTCTCTGCAATTCTTGTTGTCCAGCGGTGGAAGTTGCGCTATCATTGCTGCTCTGAGATGAGTTATCCTTCTCCGACTCTGCGCTATAGCTATATGATGTGGCGGAGACTTTGGAAGACTCACTGACTGAGGGTGCTGTGGGCTGATCGCTTGTAACCACACACGGCTCGGTGCTGCACGACTGACGACGTGAAGGCTTCTCATCTTTAACACAGTCAGCGCTCAGGGTGAAGGTCGAATCAATACATTTAACCTCCCTCGTACGCACTCCCGTGCCACAGCTTTTGCTGCACTGGAAGCACAAGACGTAAAGCATTTGGAAAACTAGGAAGATGACAAGTAAACTTAATAGCAAATGAAGGCTTGCTTTAAAAAAAGAAAAAAACAATAACAAAAACAACAACTACTACTACTACTACTACTACTACTACTACTACTACTACTACTACTACTACTACTACTACTACTACTACTACTACTACTACTACTACTACTACTACTACTACTACTACTACTACTACTACTACTACTACTACTACTACTACTATTATTATTATCATTGCTGCAGCTGCTGCTTCTTCTCCAACGATAGGAGCTTTTGATATCTTTTGAGAATCGTGTACTTTTACATAGTCAGTCTTCGCGGACCTTTACATACCTGTGACCATGCCATGACGAACCATTCAGGCTGACAAGCAGGCAGAGGGCCGCAACTCTGCTTGTTTATAGGCTTTGCGTCAGGATCGCAGTTATGTTCCTTGACCACTTGATTGATACGTTTTCCATGACGTTTGATGCATAAGACGTCTCGCTTACGCATGGCGTCAGAACCACACGTTGCGTTGCACTGTGAAGTTGAAAAAAAATTTAAAAGAGTAATCAATGTCTCTCATTTCTTTGCTTAAAGAACAACTAATTTATTTCCAGGTTTTAGTAGATTGAATATTGTTAAACATTGCATTGCTTTTTAGGTAAAAATCTTTGCTAAACATGTAATGTATGATAAATTTGACCTTCAAAGCTGCAGATTTCGTAACTAAAACAACAACAACAACAACAACAACAACAACAACAACAATAACAACAACAACAACAACAACAACAACAACAACAACAATAATAATAATAATAATAATAATAATAATAATAATAATAATAATAATAATAATAATAATAATAATAATAATAATAATAATAATAATAATAATAATAATAATAATAATAATAAATAATGCCAGCAACATTGGACAACTACATCATCATTGTCATTGAGAGCTTCGTTCTTAAGCGCTCAGGGTGCTCTACACGAGTATATTAAACATTAAACAAAAACCAATAAAGATAATTCTGGTCTGAACCTATAGAGCAGGATAATTATGTTGGAAACAATGCGTCAATCTAGCGTTGTGCAAATATAATAACCAGATAACCATTGTCACATATGTGGGTGTGGAAATATGCGTAAAGACCCAAAGATTCAAACCAAAGCCTACTTTGTCAAAGTTTGAACGTTCGTCCTTCGGATCCAGTGAACTCTTCAGTGCGATGTTACATTATTATTACTTATAAATGTAGGGATAAAAAAAACTGAAATGCTTATATCACACTTATAATAGTGACACAATGGCTTCAAATGATTACATTCCATGTAACGAGATAAACCTGGAGCTTATTTCTAAACGGATTTCGCTAGCATCGAAAACTGTGAAAGGAAGTGATGATTTGGTTTATCAAGAACAAACGAATAAACAAACAAAAAGACAAAAATAAAGACCAATAGAAAGCAACCATTAAAACAACAACTAAAAAACAAGAATCAATAAAAATAAAAACAGAAAAAAAAAAACAAAACAAAAAAACCAACACCCCCCCAAAAAAAAAACAAAAAAACAAAAAACAAAAATAAAAACAAAAAAACCAATAGTATATATATAAACAGAGCATAATTACAACTTCTTATAACTCACAGCTGACCAAGACCCAGCAAACCACTGTCCCCCGCAGGGTTTGGGCGCTTTACAACGCTTGCGGTCTCGAGGCTTTAACGTTGACCCTCCGCACTTCTTCTCGTCTAGACTCGAACCGTCAGACGCCGAGCAGTAGACTTGTCTGGTATAGAAGCCTCTGCCACACTCGGCTGAACACTGCAGGGATTTTGTTAGGGGAAATGTAATCATTAATTGACGTGTTTGAAAGTTTCTGATCTGTGTTAAGAAAACAAAACTTAAATAAACTAAACTTCAAACATCATTTTCTTTTTTCTGCTTGTAACTATCACCCTAGAAACGTTTCTAATATGATTTTTGGTCGATTAAATATACACGGATTCTTGCAGAGTCGGGCAGTTTAAGAAACACAATGTAAAGTTGATTACACTTGAGACAAACAAACCCAATTGGCAGGATTGGGCGCTGCACCCGTCATCTAGAGGAGCAAAATGTGGACCTGACTGAATGATTAATGATAAACTAATTATTGGATATGATTTTTGTATTATCAATTCCTCATAATTATTTTTTTAGAGGTCTTCCCCGTTTCTTTGTTTTAACCCTTTATCGCCTCGTGTAGTTTCACCCGCTTAATTTTTTTAATCGATCGTTCTTTACACACGAAGTTAAATCTTTTAAACTTTAGTCCGGCTCCAAAAATATAACTATTTCTTTTATTTTTTTTTACCCCTTGAACACAGATTTTCCTTTTCACTACTCTGCTTTGCCCCTGCCTACGTGGAAATGTTAAACCACTTACCTCTTTAGACCACTTGGAGTGAAACCACCCCTGTGCGCATGAGCCTTTGTCACAAATCTCTTCCGTTTTCGGTTTAATCTGCCTACAAAGCCTTTCGCTGACCTTTGTATCGTCAGCATCAACACAGGTCACGGTGCGCGTGCGCTGGCCAAAACCACATTGAGTGGAACACTGTGGATATTGTAAGGATCTTGGGTAACTTAAAAAAAATTGTTGATGTTACATTATAAGCAATGGAACAGGCATACAAAATAGCAATAACGATAACGTCATTAATTTGTTTCAAAAAGTAGAAGAAACTTTAAGAATACATTTTATTTGGATAGGGAAGGGTCAATCAACAAACTTTAATATCCACTTTCATTGCTCGAAATCTTCTCCTAGTATAACCACACAGCGCAGCGGTATCATCTGTATTCAGAGCTTTGAAAAACGATCTCTTTGTGATATGAATACTGACCTCGCCCCAGTCGGAGACCCTCCATCGAAAGCAAGGGTCCATCTGACAATACTGCCTGTAAGGAGGTCGGCGCCTTGGGCAGTTGGAAGAGGACACCTTGATGGTCAGTCGGTTTGAAATGCGCTGTTTGCATTCTACTGACCTCCTCTGGAGTCCACGTCCACATGTTACACTACACGGGGACCATTCGGACACTGTCCAGCTGGAGATTCGATGATATCAGGGAATTAAATCTAGATTTCAGACGCTTATCTCAGGCAAATAGATAAATTGTTGTAATACAGCAAAGCAAAAATATAACGTAGTATAGGCTTAGAGTCTCAAGTTATAGAAAAACATAAAGAAAATTAAGTATCTCAATAAGATTCTAATGAACAAGTAATTAAAGAGAACAATATATTTTGCATATTGATAACTGGTGTTAAACACTTCCGATACTATAAAAGTTTACCAAGCTGGAATCAACATGAGGTTATGATCTACTTCTTAAAAAGCAGAATTAATTGATTTGGATATTAAATATATCTTAAACGAAATGGGCCTACACGACTTTAACAAAAGCGTGTCATTTTATTTAAATCTTCAAAAAATTATTCGCATAAATAGTTACAAGAGCATGGATCTGCAAGGAAGGATTTGTGTTGTCAGTAGCTAAAGGATAATTTGAGTTAGTTCGGAACCTATACAATGTAACACAAAATGAATATGTATTTTCACCTTGGTTTGCAGGGTGCATTATTGCACGCGACTGTTGTGACTTCTGGTGTTAAGGCTGGGTCACAGTTCTCCTTGATCACTTCGACCTGAGAGTCACTCTTAACACATACTAAACGCGTCTGCTGAAAACCTGGGGACGAGGATCAGAAATTGGAGATCATAACAGTGATAACAGCAAATGAATTAAACAATCTTCACCGACCTGTAAAGGAAGGTGTAATACATTCGTATACGTTTGTAATTGTATAAAGGTAACAATCAAAATGTTTCTTTTGTGGAATGTGCATGACTACCCCTCCTTTCCCCCACGACACAACACACACACACACACAGTCACAAAGACAACCGATTTGAGAGCACTCTCAATTCTTACTAATACTACACAAGGAACTTTTAAGGAAGGTTAAGTTAAGTTTGATTCTTTAAATGATGACAAGAACGTCGAAGCCCGTGTGAGTGCTTTGCGTAAGTGGTGGCCCATACCTCCACCACAAGTCTCCGAGCACTGGGTGAAGCCGGATATCTTCCAGCGGTACAGGCTGTAGTCGTTCCTGTAGCCAGTCAGAGCGGTTCTTCTCCTGTCGCTCCTGTTATCTACCCTGTTGTCATAGCGACTAAGGCGTCTCGCTGGGGTCCTCGCTCTGTACCGTGACGGGGCAGGAATGATATTATTGCTTCTACCGTCTTTAGGGTATGTGGAAGACGAAGACAATCGCGGCTTGTACTGTGATCTTGAGCGAAAGTCAGCATATCTGTAGATGAGTGGACGATAATAACATAGAAGAGAGGAGAGATGAGTACAGGCATAAGAATATTGTCAGAATCACACAACTATGGAGAACCTAAGTAGTGCAAAATTGTTATTGCAGAATTGAAAAAAAAAATATCTCAAAGATGGCAAGCATTCGACAAAGTAAATTTCCTTCAATCAAATTGACTTCCTTCGAATAAAGGTTCAATATTCATCCTAAATATGACGATCCCATTGAAGTAAAAAAAAAAAAGATAATGATTGGATCGCTTTATCAAATGCTACGTTAACAAATCTGCAGTGACTTGATATTTAATTTTTCACCCAAACCCTCCACCAAAAACTCATTCTTTATAATTGCAATTTTTGCCAATATCAACTTTTCAGTAAAATGAACTCATAAACATAAACTCATTGAATTTTTCCCCCATAAATGATTATCAGCCCTAACTTAAACTTGAGAGTTATCCGTGACCAGCTCACTGACCTGTCTCGGTAAGCAGCATCCGAGTTGACATACGATGGCCGCTGGCGAATTCTGATGCTTGCTCTCACATTATCCCGTGACTTTTCATCTTCACGAGGAGTTTTCACCATGGGAACGTCCCCCAAGCCATCATGCGCGTTAGTGTGGTAGTAATGCATGTATTGAATGTTCCCTTTATCGCCTTTGACGTAAAGCCGGCGTTTCTTTTCGTCACGTTGTGTATTAATCCTTGGCCTTGTAGTGCTGAGGCGGTCCGATGTTTTTCTTCGTTGGTTAGATTTGTCTCCTTCGTCTAATGGCAAAAAAAAGATAAAAAGATAAAGAAATATTTCCAGAAGCGCTATTTTGATAAGTAAACAGTGCTCTAGATTGAAATAAAACTAAATTAAATTATGCAGTTTTGATTGTTCATGGAACTGGACATACCTAATCTATCTCAAGATGATTTCAATCTTTCAATAAACGCATCTTTCGCGCCCCCCCCCCCCCCACACACACACAAAAAAGCCTTATAAGATTAGATCTTACTGTTTCACTTGACAGTTCGAGTCATGCATTTAAACCAAGTCATAACTCATGAAACGCAAATGTACTAAAATTGCATCCTAGGACACGTATCGCACAATCCTGACGAACTATAAGACTTTGAATTAGAAGTTTCCTACTACATTCTAAAAAGAAACAAAAATGATCTGGACACCATAAGAAAGCAAGCACAATTCGGAAGAAGTAGCCACGTTAAAACTAACGAAAAGTCAGGTAACAGCTCTTTGCCGGTAAGTGACTACTGTTAGACACTATGAAGAAAATGCCCATATCATTATATTCTTTTTTGTGAAAATAGTGAGGCAACCTCTCAATCCAATACTTATTTTTGCTTTTACTTTCCCTCGTAGAGCTGTCACAAAACAATGTTAACTTAGTTTTTACTGCTCTACCTCTATATCGCCTTGTGCTCGGACTTCTTGCTGTCTCACTTCGCTGATCTCCTTGCGCAGCCGCAATTGTCCCTAATCGTCGGTCATCGTCTCTATTCGGCCGGTAGGCTGTCGAGAAGCGGCCCGAAGCGTTATCGTTCCTGGATGGCGGAACTCGACCTGCGTCAGCTGGTCTGGAGAGCGACAAATCTCTGGTGGACGAACGGCGGGAAGTAGCCTCGGCTGTCCTCGCTTGACTCCGGTCATTTCCGTAGTCACGTGGTACGGTGTACTCGTACATTATTCCAGGGTTTCTACCGAAATAGATAAGCTGAAACGATATGAAATGGAATTTAAATGAAACAGCCTCTAAGTAGTTATCACTAAAAAAAAAACAAACAAACACCATACACCGATATTAAAATGCAATGATAGAAGTTTACAAAAAAAAAGAGCAGGAAAATTCGGCTCCAATTTAGCAAGAACTACTGTAAAGAAAAAATACAAATCTATAAACGGTTTAAAAAAAATCTATGTGAAGAATAACAATCAGCGAAGATCTCACCTCAACTCTGAGGGACGTGTTGAGCGGACCAGGTCCTGTGAGGCAGTCTCCAGGACAATGTTTTCCGGCTGACCTTGAGTAGGTGAAGGTCGTGCCTGCGCCTTGTACAACGCCCGTAGAGCGCAGGCGCATCTGACCATTGAGGAAGTAACCTCTAGGTGTCGACAGAGCTAGAGCAGAAATACACAGCATGATGATTACATGAGATGTGATAGGTTAAAATAGGATAACACACATTTAAAGTTCATAATAAGTAAAGAAGTTTATTGATCATATTTAAAGAGAAAAACAATATAAAAATTCTTGTCTAATTATAATTATCTGATATCCCTTCCTTCAAAACTTTTCAGGGTTTGAGTTTTTGTGATTGGCGGCGAAGTACATGAACAGGTTGTGATAGGGTTGGTAATATCCTACCTTTCCAGAACGTTGCTTATCATCAAATGAATGATAAAATAATATTAAGAACTTCAATTTCGTAGAATACAATATAATTTTGCAGCTTTTGGGATAAAAATAACTCAAAATTAACATAATATTGTTATGTTTTATTCGATCAAGAAATTGAAAGATGGAACGGATATTCTTGATATAAAAAAACCAATCAAAATATTCCTTCCAAGAAGCCCGCCATAGATATGAGGAAGTTTGCAATCTATCGCAACTGACCGAGGTAGTTTCTGCTCCTCCTCAGCTCTGTGATGTTGATGCTGCGGGCACCTGCGGGGATTGTGGTCACGACGTTGTAGCCGCGATGAGTCAAGTGCGTCCTTGTAAATATGCCTTTATAGAGCTTACACGTATTGCCGTCGCCATTACACACACCACACCTGTCAGGTATGGAGCCTGAGCGAAGAATGCCATCGCAGCCAGTCTCCTGAAGGACATGTAACAGTTTGTTATGGAGATTTAATTATGAAAAGAAAAAAAAAGCCTTTCTAAGCCCGGTTAATTTCTTTAAAAAAGGTATGGAGCAAAACTGGTAAAATGTAAAACCTACGCTTTTTAATCAATAAAATTCTATTAACCTGAAAACTTTCCAAACCTCTTTGAGTGGAACAAAAAATTTCAAACTTTTTCTTAGACACCAACCACATCTTTAACAATAAAGAGAGCATGTGGATACAAACTTCACTATCATACACCCCAGATGTCATGGAGTGCTTCATTATGCTATTAAATCAAAGAAGATGTCGAGATAGCGTAGAAAGAGGAAAAAGAAAAAAAGAAAGAAGACGACGAGGACTGTATTTCAAAATTTCATGTGAATTAATATTGTTTAAGAATTATAAATGGTGAAAAACAGGTGGAGGAGCAATTAATATTTTGGAATTGTAGGGAATACACATTCACAGAAAATCGCTGGATTCCACACTTATCTTTTTATGATTTTTCTCGGCCATGAAGATTATTAACGAGTTGGAAAAATTCCTAAACCAAACGCAGCTCGTCTGATAATTAACGAGTAATATTGATAGTGCACGAATTACTAAGTTCATTGAAAGCAGGAGTGCAGCTTTTATTTCGAGCTTTCTGAATTTCTGGGGAAATGACGTCGAAATTTTTGGGGTGCCACATGCTCAGTCGATAAAATGTTGTAATTGTTTTTAAAATATCCTAAGTTCAACTCCGGAATGGCAATCTGTTGGTGAGGTCGAATGACAACCTCCTTGTCTTATTTTTGCTTTGAAAGAAAGCCTCATTTCCCCATAAAATTCTTCGTAAAACTTATCAAAGATTAACTTCAACTGAGTGCTGAAACACCACATTGCTTTGTTATTTTTTTTTTATTTTCTTTCCAAAAACTTCTTTCATGTCACTCTAACCGACATGAACAGGCAATGGCTAAAAAAAAACATTAATTGGCTCTACTAACTTTTTGCATAACTTTTTGTTTGCCAAGTTCAAGAGAACGCATAGCCTCAAGGAATAGCGAATCATTGCTCTGGTTGCTTATTAACAGCGAGATTGTCCAAAGTGTGATGAAAGGTAACAAAGACTAATGGAACTTGTTCTTATAGAGCGTTATGTATTGTGAAAATTTAGGGGTGGATTAAAGGTGTTAAAACTTGACTCCTGTAATTAATCACTGATAACATCGTACTTTTTGTCCCTGTTCGGAATATGAATATATGAATATATATATCTCTAAGCCCTATAAATTCACACAATAACATCATCAACAACAACAACAGCAACAACAACAACAACAACAACAACAACAATAACATCATCAACAACAACAACAGCAACAACAAAAAAATACTCCAGAAAAACAAAACAAATAAAGCTAAAAAAATCCACAAAAAACAAAAACAACAAAAAACAAAACAAACAAAACAACAAAAACCGACACGTTCCATAAATGATCTCGACTCTACAGACACACATTCTTAAAGTTTCTTTCTAAGATTTCTTTGCAATCTCTTATTCTCTATGGCAGCTCTGCCATCATTGTGCCCAAAATGACGATCGGTAAAAATGGGAAGGGAGGGGAGAGAGAGAGAGAGAGAGAGAGAGAGAGAGAGAGAGAGAGAGAGAGAGAGAGAGAGAGAGAGAGAGAGAGAGAGAGAGAGAATTGGAGTGAATAAATAGATAGATAGGTAGATACATAGCTAGCTAGATAGAGACAAACAGACAGGTATAGGCGACAGATAGACCGACAGGTAGACAGATAGTCAAACAGACAGACAGACAAGTTACATTGATACAGGGAGAGGGCGAGATACATTGCATTCCTTAAACTGTAAAATTAAGGCAGAATTAGATGCGCAGGATGCAATATTTTCTTTTTACTTTCCTAAACAACAAAAACAAGAAAATAATAAAATTAATGTATCTAACAATGGAAAAACCGAAAAGAAAAAAAAGCAAGTAAAAAGCAACAGCATTACAAGTGGAGAAGCTGGATTAGAAGCAGAGAAAATACCAGAGATCACACACAGCTGGTGGCAATGTGCTCAGAACCTGCTGTCAAGCTATCAAAAACCTGCTGCTGATGCAACATGGCTTTCTTTATAAATCTGGCATTCCAAGTGGAGATTAAGCAGACAAATACCCAATTTTTCACAGGCTATGTTTTTATGACACGAGAGAGAATGAAATAATAAAAGAATTTGACAATGTACCAAAAAGAAAAGAATGCAAAACGTGCACGCGATGTGGTTTTTTTCTTCTTCTTCTTTAGTTGGTGATAGATATATAATGAAACGTGGAATCTAATTATAACCACGAAAAAAGACAAATGGGTTAAGAGGCAAAGCGATAAATCTGGTTTATTCACACGGCCTCAATGTAACTGCACTGAAAATTAAAAAAAAAAGCACAGGAACTGATTTAAGGAAAAAAAATTGCACCTAATTAGCCGGAAAGAGTTTATAGGGATTCCAGAATGATGAGACGAATTGAAAAAAAAAAAAAGAGGAAATATGGTCCATAGAATGTTAAAGATGTAATAAAATAGAATAGTAGGTAGATTAAAAGCTATGCATGCAGATATAAAAAAGATAGATGAATAATAATTAGGTGGTAGGGTTGATAGGTAGCTAACAATGTAAAGAAAGAGTAAGAAAAAAAAGTTGAAAAGAGATAGATAAAAAAAATACGAAAGAAGAGGACAACAAAGAATGAGAGAGAGAGAGAGAGAGAGAGAGAGAGAGAGAGAGAGAGAGAGAGAGAGAGAGAGAGAGAGAGAGAGAGAGAGAGAGAGAGAGAGAGAGAGAGAAAGAAAGAGAGAGAGAGAGAGAGAGAGAGAGAGAGAGAGGGGGGGGGAGGGGAAAGAAGGGAGGGAGAAGACGGGGATGAGTTAAAAAAGTTGTGTGTCTGTGTGTATAAAAGCGCGGGAGGGGGTTGGGGTGTTGGGGTTGCTAGGGATGGAGGGAACGAGAAGACAAGTAAGGAATAATTCTATGAATTTGTTTCTTATCAGTCATTCAAATAGAATTTTGTAGGAGGTATACAGCGCTTCAAGTGAATAGAGCCAAAGGCTTTTTAAACACCATTTCGAGAAAATGCGATACAAGCATTTCTATGTGATTTTATAAACTCACTGTAGTTAATAAATTTAAGAAGTGGAGAGATAGCATGATTGTGATAAGGCATGCCAAAAAGTTTCGCACAAGCATGGGGAAAATGCGATTTTTTTTCCTTCTTCAATCCACAAGAGGAGTATTGTGCTAAACGAAACCTGACGAATATCACATGTCTTCAGGAAAAAGAAGCATACTTTACAGAATCCAGGTGATAAACTCAGGTAGGGACACAAATAAATCACTATCTTCTATTGATAACCGACGCTAGGTGTTTCATGAAGCAGCAGCATATTTTTATGAATATTTATTTCAACATAATAAAATGTAATATGTAAAAATTATGACAGGTTACTGAATCGAAGAGTTTTTAAAATGAAAACGTGTTTCAACGAAATATGATGTTAATCCCAAACCAGAACATAGATGGAACAACTTCAGGAAAAGCATATTAAAAAAAGATATCAAATATGTAAACTTACCAATTTTTTCTATCTCTCACCTATAAATTGCCAGATCTGCCCATCCCTCTCCCGTCTTTTTTCCTGCGAAATTTCTCTAAATACTCGTCTTTCTCTTTGTTTTTCTTTCGTACTTCCAACCTCTGAGAGTCTTAGTCTAGACTGTTTTGATGATGCAGCTTCCGATTATGCTTCCCCCTCTCCTCATTCTTCATTTAAATTTTAAATCTCCTCCCTTCCCTCCCTTTTTACCTACCCCTCATGCTTCACCAATAATCTCTCCCAACTCACCCTCTACCCATACTGTAGTATGACAGTCTACTCACGATACACTTGCCGCCTATGCACATGGCCGAGTTCTCTTTGTTGCAGATGACGCCGTCCGCCACAGAGCTGTTGAACCTGGCGTAGTAGTTGTAGCCTACAGACTTGCACGACAGGTCACACGGCGCGGCCTCTGGAGAGTGATGATTTCAGTTTGTTTAGTGCCTGCTTGGTTGTTCTATATAAGTAATTTTGTCTAAACAAAGACGATTTTAGACATTAACTAAATAAAAAAAAAACAACAACAAAAAACAAACAAACAAAAACAACAACTACAACAACAACAACAACAACAACAACAACAACAACAACAACAACAACAGCAACAACAACAAAAACAACAAAAACAACAACAAAAACAACAACAACAAAACCAACACAAAAAAAAACAATAGAAAAACAAAAACAAAAAACCAAAAAAAAAAAAAAAAAAAAAACAATAAAAAAAAAATACACTTGCCCTCCTCTTCCCGTTTTCTACAACCAATGAGGAAGAGTAAGAGATGAGTACTCAAATTTGTTTGCTGATGATGTGAGTTTCGTACCCGTAACAAATGACGGTAAATATCAAGAAGTAAGCTTTATACACTAATGCTATGAAAGCAATGACTGGGATGCGAGATGTCTTCACACTTTCTTCTTTAAACCAGTTATAAAACACAAAGAGTAGACTAGAAACGCTGTGAAAAAACCGATCGCAGTTTCTGTGAATTATCAGCGACTAAAAATAACGTGGATTCTTAAACGCCCTTCCCCCTCCTCTTAAATAATAAAATAGAAACCACAAAAAGGGTTTTTCTCCCAGAACCGTCGTCCTCTTATCCCAGACTCTTGGCGAGAGGCGTGTCCCACCATTCCTTTGTACTATTGAAATCGGGCCAAACAGAAACAGAGGTTCATTGAACTGCCAGACACCCATCAGCATCGAACCATCAGAATCCTAGCCTGTCCAGTGATTTATGGATATAAAAATGATATAACAGTCTGTCCCTCTCACTGATTACCCATTGTCCACGACCTTTAGCTTAAGTCACGTAGTTGAATAAGTCAAATCAGTCCAGATGAGGGGTTTTTTTTGTCCAATATTTAGCCTCTTCTGTATAGTATCTTCCTACGAACCAAGAGGCACAGTTAAAAAGCAACGTTAATGAGGGCGCATCGAAGCTTTAATTTTAACAAGACCGTGGTTGTGTGTTGTTTACTCCTAGCTCGTCATTTATATTTATGTTCTTCAGACCCAAAAAAAAATCCAAACCAACCTCTGTGAAGGCTCTCACCATTTATATAAGGCACCCAGGTGTAGCGTCTCCCACCGTATGAGTTCCGGTTATGTTTGCTACACTCTCGCCACCTATAGTCGCTGGACTTGTCCGTGCAATTCTGGTGAGGATAACAAACGATAATTATGACTAACAGTGAAAGTGTCCAGGTGCATTATATACGACAAGAGTATGCAATTGGAAACTAATTAATATCCTTATCCTTGTATTGTTATTTTGTCTTAGTAACATTATTCGAGGGAAAAAAGCAACAAACCCGAGTAACAACAAAAACAATAGCAGCAGCAGCAGCAACAACAACAACAACAACAACAGCAACATAAAGCGGAAAAACTCCCATATACTGACATTCTTCAACTAATGCAAGTCCAGAGGTTTTTTTTTTATAGATGAATTATATAACATATAATACGGAATCGAAGAGATTGGTCTATAATGTACTTTTGTTTAAACGACTTCTATCTTACTCGTGTTATACAAATCTGATGCTGTTTGGATTCGCCTTCGCACAAAGTCGAGCCATCTCTGTGAGAAAGAAAAGATTTTTTTTTTTGAAACAAAAAAAGACAATGCTTTCATGTCTTCAAATAATACATAAATCTGAGAATAAAAGATTTACACGGTAAACTTGATTCATTATATGAGTGGGTTTTTCTTTGGATTTAATGAAACTGCATTAAAAATAGAGTAACAATGGAACGCCTCCCGCTAAAACTCACAATAGATAGATAGATAGATAGATAGATAGATAGATAGATAGATAGATAGATAGATAGATAGATAGAGAGAGAGAGAGAGAGAGAGAGAGAGAGAGAGAGAGAGAGAGAGAGAGAGAGAGAGAGAGAGAGAGAGAGAGAGAGAGAGAGAGAGAGAGAGAGAGAGAGAGAGAGAGAAATGCGACAGTAGAAGTAGTTATTACAATAATATTCAAGTTTGTAATATTATTGAAGAATGTCCTTAGACATTGCAGTCCTCGGAAAGTCCTTCACCTCTCGGAACTGCGTAAAACTGGTGATACTTTAAAACCTCACAGAGATGTATGGAATCATTATTTCCTGATCCACTTGCTTTTGATCTAGTTACCCCTTGAATAACTGATGAGTATTTTTGTTTTTTAGATATAAATCTAAAATACCTCAATGCATATGTTTTAAAAAGTGGAACTATTCTTTTTTTTCATCTTATATGCTTTAAAACTTTACTTTTTAACCATACTTTTTGTCCCAGACTTTTTCCGTCATTCAAGTTGCTATTTTCTTTAGTCGTCCGTTCAATAATGGCCACACTATAATAAAAGGATGACCAGTCGTAATTTAATCTCCTGGAAGTGACCTACCTGGCCCGACTGTGACATGTGCGGATCCTGTAGGCGGTGCCGTGACCACAGGTCTTACTGCATACTGACCAGCCTGTCCAAGGACCCCAGTCGCCCTGCAGCCACAAACAGGTAGAATAGGTTACAGATAGAATAATTACTATTGTTTCGTTACATATTACTGTGCTGTAACTATGAAAAGTGGGTTTACAAAGCTGTTTAACTGTGAACATGCAGCCAATGAGAGAGAAGTTCAACGACCTAAATTTGGTTGAAATAATATCTTTTAAAAGCACAACACACAGTCATAACAGATCTCAGAGCGCGTCTAGTGTGAAGATCCAACCTTTTTTTCTTATTTATATTAAAGTAAGGATTTATTGACAATGGTTGTAGAAAACCAGCAGTTTAAAAACAGAATTTAGTACCTAGTTCCTATCAAATGTTAACAAATCTATCTATAGAATGTATTGCTCGATTTGGATTTATTACATGTTCAGTTTTTGTCTTTGATAACTGATCTGTTGGGATGACGTTTAACGTCAGGTGTTACGCATTATCTGATTTTAATGCACTGAATCTATATTGTGAGTACTAAAAAAATTATAGAATGACCCGTCCAAAGGCTGCTCAGTGCAAGGAACTCGCTCACAAAAATCTTCATGCTTTATAATACATGTATTAGACTTGTGATTGTCTTGCAGACTGTACCTTGCTTAGATTCTTTTTTTCCTACTAATTCTTTCTCTGTTAGTGTTCATTTGTCTAGAACTGTAAAACGTATCAAATAATCTTTAAGCCTACTGAGATAGTTGCACAAACAGATAGTTTAATTTAATAAAATACAGAATCTAGAGGCACGAGAATCAACAAAAAGCTAAGCATTATTGCCTAAGATAAGCTTTGTCAGATCGATTGATTCTTTGACGTGATCCCCCTCAAGCCTTGCTTGCGAAAACTTCATCTACAGTTGGAGAGACTGAGGAGTCGGTCCTATCATTTACCATAATGGATTTCGAATTTGAACCAAGACGAATGATTTATATAAATTTTAAAACAAGCTCTGTATCGAGAATGGACTTATTGAACTGTATAATAAGGTGTGATCAATGTCCTGGAGTGGGAGATTTTAACAAAGATTGGGAGATATAAACAATATCCAACGTCAAAATAAACAAAATTTCAAATTTGCATGAGAAGATTCTTGACGTTGCACTTGTAGCATTATGAATAGTCTGACATTTCTGGCACAAGCGATACGATATTTCGTACGTGATTTTAACACTTCCTAAAGTCTAAACAATTCCTATGGTATTTAAAAGGTAGAGGATCTATAATCGGGAGAGCTTTGTTCATAATTATAGCCCATATCCTGAGCTAAGTTGCCCCCGCCCTCTCTCTCCCTATCTCTCTCTCCATCATAATATATCATTGGTAATACTAAGCGCCAGCCAAATGATGAGTTGAAGTATATTATTACAGACACCAAGAGACAGCAAGTCTAGCGACTGAGAAAACAACGAATACTTTAATTGTACGCTGTTTTCGATGATTTACACTCTTAGGCTTCTCTCCTTTACAAGTGAAAACGGTAACCAAGACAAATTGAAATCATAATTATGTGCTACTAATGTAATGGTTGATAAATATCTCATAATTATGACCAAATAATACAAAAAAAAAAAAAAAAAAAGCAAAAGAAAAAAAAAAGCAAAAAAAAAAAAAAAACAAAAACAAGAAAAAAAACAAAAACAAAACAAAAAACAAACCAAACCAAAACGATGAGCTGAAGTCAGGTTAGGTATTATTGAGAGTTGACTCCCTAAAGCTAACTTATGCCTCGAGTGGATAATAACCCCCCCCCCCCCCAGATATTACAATAGAAGTGGGAAATATAATTTATTATAATATAAATTCTTGTGCATGCTTAGTAAAATTAATGCTCTTACACTGAGGGCTATCCACATAGTGAAATGAGCACGTCTGAATTACAAAGTGGTTTACCTTTTTTAATCACAAAGGTACTTGAGTTGACATGGAAATCGTCAGAGTTAATTTACTAGAGGAAATGAAAATTTTAAATTCTTAAGATAGGTTTATCAGCCACGTAAGAAGAGGAGATATCTCTCTCTCTCTCTCTCTCTCTCTCTCTCTCTCTCTCTCTGACTCTCTCTCTCCTCCGATTCCCCCTCCCTTTCCTTGCATACATTTTTCTGTGCCTATGCCTACCTACCCTCTAAAATTCTCTGATAAAATGAAGGTGAAAAGTTTATATTATCATTGCAATCTGAGTGTTTTCGTTTCTTTCTTGTCAGCGAGGTGACCAAGTTGTATGCGGTTTTTTTAAAAATCTTTTTGTCACTATCTGTCCATCCATCTCTCTGTCTCTGTCTCTCTCTGACTCTCCTTTCTTCTTTGCTATTTCTCTCTCTCACTTCTTTGCTCTCTCTCAATTTCTCTCCTTCCTTCTTTGCTCTCTCTCTCTCTCTCTCTCTCTCTCTCTCTCTCCCTCTCTCTTCTTTGCTTTTTCTCATTCTCTCTCTCTCTCTCTCTCTCTCTCTCTCTCTCTCTCTCTCTCTGTACAGAAAACCGCTTGCGGCAGATTCAGAGTATCTAGAGACATCAATGTTTTCTGTAACAATAAAGATATGTAACTTCACATATCCCTATCCAAACCATTTTGACTCTTCTTCCCACGACAAGACAGACAGCGGCACAAGCACCACTCTTGCCTGCGGCGTCAGATTCCAGCCGTCACCTACTTGAGTTGCTTCCCCTGACATTGATAGCCTCCCGTTATCTCCCTTGGCAGGGACAGCTCCCGCGGGAGTGAAATAATGACTACATGTATTAGGAAACACTCGCAATAGGACGTGGAAGTGACAATTCTTACTATTAAGAGCTATTTTTGTTCTCCATTAATGATATACAGAAAAGAAAGAATTGAGAAACCCAGACGGAATTGCGTGAAAAGTCCTGGAAGGAAAACGGAGACTTACGCAAAGTCCTAATAAAGTATTGTATAAGATTTATTCCTGGAAATATCAAGAAGGGCGTTCCTCATTATCATTGACAGCTATTTCAGTCATCTCAAAATAGATTCGCGACTTAAAAAAGGCTCTAAATTCCGAAGGACGTGCGTTGTTTAGATATCTACAGCGTCTTTTTGGTAATGGGTTACAACATACAATACTAGAACAGACTATTAAAAGAATCATGGCATTTTATGATTTAGCGAATTCGACCGTTCAAACTTGAAAAGCATCCCTATTTAATCGAATTGAATACAGTAATAGTTAAGTCTAGTTCTTTGTAAAGATAGCGGTCTCGATCTCCGTCACCGTAAAAGGTTGCCGATTCGAAAATACACTGAAACTAGAAAATCTTTCCAAGTAGAAATCAATCGTTTAAAAGAGAAACAGCTTCATATTGTGACAAATTTCCAACTTCTAATATTTTAACTTTTTCAATAATTATCTCAGATAAGAAAAAAAAACCCGAAAAGAGGGATGAAGTATTCAGACAGCGGAAAACGGTTTAAAAAAAAAAAATCAATCTTACCCTTTGTGTTGATGCTTGCGACGTATGGACTGTGAACAAAATTATAATTCCAAGAGTGGTCAATGAAAATTGTGAAAGCGACATTCTCTCTAGAATCTGAAACATAAGAAAGAAAACAAATATTTAAGTACATAAGATAAAAGGCAATGGCTTGGAAAAGACGCTAAAAAATCAAGAAGAAGAAAACAAAACAAATAAAAATAACATTCCATACCGATCTTTGGGTTGGGCTTTTTTTTTAAAGCTTTCTTCTCGAAATAGTCTTAGACCATTATGTCAAACAAGTCTGCCCTTTGTCATAGGGCACGGATTACATCTGGGACTTACGTTACTTAAAGCATCTGTTCTGACGTCATAGTGTCAGGAATAAAATAGGCATTGATCTAATTTTAGTTTCAAGAATTTGTGATCCTCTTGAATTAAGGGAACAACTTGACAGAAAGCAAGATATTTTTCTGCCGTTGGTGAGCACAAAACTAGTTTAAGGCTGACCTAATATTGATTCCTTTCGTTAAAAGGGCAGTTTTTACATTTTAAGGAAGCTATAAAAATATAATTATAAAAAAAAGTTGCAACAAACTTAAGGTGATAGTTTTATTTGAGATCTTCCTCTGGCAACAAATTTCAAATTCATTTGGTATAAACAGAATTCTCACAAGTATTTGGGGAACATGGTATGAGGGCAAATTCCGGTACTGGTCAAAGTTTTATTGATACTAGCGATATTTTCGGCAACTCGATTTTATAAATCTGTGAACTTTGTATTATAAAACTAAAAGGTAGATAGATCCTGTGTGACATACACATTCATGCTTTTAAGAAAATGCAGTCGAAGTTTTAGTAATGCACTTGAAATAAGGAAATAGTAACAGAAAAGTGAAAATTCTTATTCTAGAAGCGTGTTAAATCTCTGGGCAACTGGGTATGGCATATACAATGAACACGGAATAAGGAGCCGAGTCCGGTTCGATTCTCAAAATCAGAAAAAAAAAAAAATCAAATTCTTTTTGACAGAATACAAAATTTTGCCTTTATTCATTGATTTATTTTTTTTTCGCAATTGATAAAAAATATTTTTACTCTTTCTATGAACACAAGAGAGTGGAAAACAATGTGGTACTCTGAGCTAGGGAGATCTTTTTTATAACAAACATGATAGCAGCAAGCCTGTTCCCAAAATCTGATCTGAGGGGGCGGGTTTTACACAAATTAAAACATTGTTGCGTAACTTTTACAGAAAATTCTTTAGGTTGAGGTCATTTTCGTTCCAAGATTTCTTATCATTCACTTTAATGAATAAAGCTGCGATCAAGCGCCAATTATCATGAGGGAAACTTATAGAAATGAAGCTTCACCAACTATGATTCACCACAACTATCTTATCATGAAAGATTTTTTGTTCAGCACACATTAACGAAGTAATAACGCATTTTAAGATAAAATTTGTTCGGAGTCGTTAAAACTAATATTAAGAAACGATACGTATGATTTAACAGGGATAAAGGTCATCATGACCATTTTCCACACTTCATGATTTTGCAATGACGCATTTGATGCCGCCTCATTTTTACTGGCCTTGATGTACAAATTTTATAATTTTGACAAACCAAAGGGAAAATCAAAGGCTGAAACTAAATATCTAACCCAAGGTAGAAAATGGAATTCCAATAATAATGCTTTTTTTCCTTTAACGAGGGCTCAACCTACACTTCTCGCCACTTAACATGACCTTCATTATAACGACTAAATCTACAGCATTAAACGGTACAGCCATAATATTCTTTGAGGAGTTTTACTATCTTTCAGCTTTTCCCGAGATCCTATACGTATACAGCTAAAGCGATTTTCGTGTGCATCTGTGAGATAGACAGATAAGTAGATGAATAAGTAGACAGGTAAAGAGAGAGATATGGAGATAAAGAGACAGAGAAAGAGAGAGAGATGTGTATATAGAGAGAGATAGATAGATAGATAGATAGAGAGAGAGAGAGAGAGAGAGAGAGAGAGATGGGTATATAGAGAGATAGAGAGAGAGAGAAAGAGAGAGATAGATGATAAAAAGCCAGAGTGAGAGAGAAAGAGAGAGATAGATGATAAAAAGCTAGAGTGAGAGAGAGAAAGAGAGACAGAGAAAGAGAGAGAGAGAGAGAGAGAGAGAGAGAGAGAGAGAGAGAGAGAGAGAGAGAGAGAGGAAAGGGGGGGGAAAGAGATCTGATGAAGCCACAATAAAGGCGAAACGTTTATAAGTTAAATCTATACTTGTGTTATTTCTTTTTTTAGTCCCTTAGTTATAAAGTTGTGTGCCGGTCTCTTTTTAGACCCAGAGAGAGGGAGAGAGAGAGAGAGAGAGAGAGAGAGAGAGAGAGAGAGAGAGAGAGAGAGAGAGAGAGAGAGAGAGAGAGAGAGAGAGAGAGAGAGAGAGAGAGAGAGAGAGAGAGAGAGAGAGAGAGAAGAGGGAGGGGAGAGAGGAGGGAAAGGGGGAGATGAAGAAAATACTAAGGAGCCTGTGTGCGATAGTGGGTGGTCTTACCAAAAGCAGTGTGAGTTACAAAAGTGTTTAAACCTGTAATAGAATGGTTGACACCTTATTACCGTAGAGATAGACCCTCTTAAAATACACAATCATGACTTGGGTAACTAATCTGTTAATTTAAAGTGCGGCATCTTGAATAAAAGTAATAAAAAAGGAAAAGCATGAATGAAAACATACATATATTCACTCCATTCCCTTTATATTCGTTATGGCATCTGATTCTCTCTTCAGAGTGTTTGTCATAAAACTTAAGTTCAGTAATAATAACATACTTATGCTTTAAAACTTTTCTAATTGTAATCCTAGTTAAACGTTTGTCAAAGACATTGACCTGGCTTTTTGCATCCCTCGTACTTATTGTAGGATACCAGAAAACCAATTTAATGCCGTGTATGTATGCGTTTTTGTTCATTCCTTTCATTTTTCGCAAATATCACCGTAGATAATTTGCTGTCCTATTAATAATATTTTAACTTCATCATAGGCTACCTAAGGCTTATTTGTAATTCATTAGTGGATTTCTCTGGGTCCACGGTTTGTTGGCTATTTAGACTTCCTAGTAAGGTGCTCCCAAGAATTCTCCAAACCAAAAGAATGGAAAGACTGTATGGGATTTATTTGCTACAACCTTGCTCGTAACTCAGTAATAAAGCGAGTAGAATAGTTTCCATTTTATGCATCTAACATGATCACAAAACTTCCTTCTCCTCAATAACGATACTTATTGTAAACAATTCTTATGTTATCGTCTATGTCATAGCAAGATGATCTTAAGTGAGTTGAAAAACTTTTTGGCACAATCTTCATCTAAAATGGGCTTCACTTTGCGTTATGAAATACTAACTACTTGATTTAACAATGCAACCAATCAAAGATGATACATCCAGGCCCAATTGCCCTCAGATATTGTTTAGAATCACTTGATTGATCTAACTTTATCTACCTATTAATCTTTTTGGTTTGCATTAACTAACTAGATTTTGACATGCAGCGTATTGTAAATTTATATATGTGAATATCCTTGTGTGGTTTCTTGTTCTTATTGTTGTGTCTGACGAAGGCTTAAAGCCGAACTATTGCGTGTTTTGTTTTGTTTTGTAAATTTTGGAGCGGCACTCTATTTTTCTTTTTCTTACGGTGCTTCACAATTATTCACAAAGCTCCACTGCGACATTCAATTTTAATTGACCTCAAGCAATGAAAATAAGTGGAGATAGGGAAAATCGTCATAATAATTATGAAAAAAAAATGTTTGTAGGGCACCGAACATTCGAATGACGGCAGGGCGTTAAAATACGCTCAGTATATCTAAGAGAGCGGAAGTAATTAAAACACCGGGTGTGAATTGAAACTAGACACTGCAAGTAGATTACGATTGAGCCTAGGAGACGTAAAGGAAATAACTGATTGAATGATTGAATGATTAATTTGTTTTCATGTAATATATAGCGAACTCTCTTTAGATCATTTTAGAGCGACGGATTTAAATTTTTTTAAAGGGCGGTCTTGCTACATCGAGTTTCGGAAATAAAAACATACTTAAAATACTTTACTGATAGATAAAATGATTGTACTTTTCAAAGTTAACTTAGCAGCCATCGGCACACTTTGCTCTGCAGAGAGGACAATACACAGAGAGAGAGAGAGAGAGAGAGAGAGAGAGAGAGAGAGAGAGAGAGAGAGAGAGAGAGAGAGAGAGAGAGAGAGAGAGAGAGAGAGAGAGAGAGAGAGAGAGAGAGAGAGAGAGAGAGAGAGAGAGAGAGAGAGAGAGAGAGAGAGAGAGAGAGAGAGAGAGAGAGAGAGAGAGATCTCAGAAAAAAAAAGAAAAATAGAGCTCTGTTTGAACATTATCATGAAGAAAAATGCTTTGATAATCATTTCTTCAGGAAACTTAAAATAACAAGAATTATAATCTAGGAGAACATGGTGCCCGAGCCTTATACGAAGACAAGACATGCTTTTCCTTACTGCCTTTTCATTCAGAAAAAACAAAAGCCTTACACCCAGGAAATAAGGACAAACTGATTATTTCAAATTTCTTAGTAAATAACAGCTGTGAAGATGATAAAAGACGAAAACATTTCGATTAAAAAAAACTCAAAGCGCATCTGGAGTTTATACATGTAAATTTCATCTGCTTAAATCTATGGCCACGAAAAGAGTAGGTTCCACTGAGGAAAGAAAAACTTCTTCATACACATTACGTAATAATTGATAAGACAGTAAAAAGTGCTCGATGGAAATGTGGAGAAAACCCAGGCGTCGGCTTTAATTCCAAGATGCAGGTGCGGATAATCTGCAAGGAAATAAAAATGAAAACTCCCACACGGAACATCCGCTTGCGTGAGATGCTCATCGCCCTCTAGTTTCTCGATATCACACATAATTATTGTGTTAGTGTGAATGAAGTTTTCTAAGCATGAGATTCGCACCCTGAGTTGTATTTTGTGAACAACATTAATTTTTCCATTTGTTTAATTCAACACTTTTCATGATTTGCTCATCTCAACTTCGTCTACCACTAGTGAAAACCTTCAGCAGTTCAGCACTTAAATTAATCGCTCGCATCAATCTTCTACCTTTCTTTCTATTTATCTATCTATCCATTTAGTTATAAAACGAGGATTAAAATGTTTTCTGTCCACTACCTTTGCACAAATTAGGCACTAAGAATCAATCAAACAATCAATCAATCAGTCAATCAATCAATCTATCAATCTCTCTTCAAATGTAATGAACAGTCTAAGTTTCTATTCACCTTGTCTCTATATTTTCCAGCTCAAATTTATACTGAGTTTGAAAAAATTCTCAGTTACATAAAAATGTTGTGGGGTTAAAGTAAGGAAAAAAAACCAAGTGAGAGTTAAAATATAAAATTATTTGTCTTTCAGCTTTGCAAACAAAGCAATTGATAAGAAGAACTATGTAAACTTGGAAAATAAGTGAATGAGATTAAGACGAGTGTGGCAGAACACAATACGACTGAAGGGGAAAAATGACTCATTCAAACATACGGAACTGTTTTCAATCTTTTATCCCCAGGATTCCAATGGTACATTGACCTTCAAAATCTTTCAACATGAGGTCACGGAGACTTCCTTCATGACGCGTCCTATTAACTCACGTCTCTTTTGCTCAGGATCAGATTTAGCAGAAATGCCCATCTTTTTCCTCAAGAACACACTGACCACAAACGCGCAAGCACTCACACCGAATCTTGGACGTAGATCTAGTTCTAGATCTAATTATAACGGGGAAGGTAGAAGAAAGTGTTGATGGAAACAACCAAGTTGCCCGTCTTTTGCAGTTCTCTTCTCCGTAGCCTGACCCGGTGTCATGTGACCCTCATGGGTTTCTTATCATGGGTGAGCGCCCTTGTTTCAAGGACATATTTTGTTCTGAGTAGCCGTGGGCAGTCAGTGAAGGCTAGAATGATGGACAGCAACAACTTGCAGTTTTAGGCGTGACTCGATTGGACGTTTGAAATAGGAATAGTTGGCTAATTTTGAAGAATCCGAATCTTTTCATAGATCCTATTAAACAGTCATCATCATGGACATCATCATATCAACGACTCCCGCAAGCCAAGCAGCCATCTGTTGGAACTTTATTTTTCACGTATCTAGAGCCTTATATTCTCATAATGAGAGGATCTTTAAATAGATTGGAAAAGTACAGAGTTAGCTGTTATGAGAAGATATATATAGAGAGAGAGATAGCCAGAGAGAACGGAAGAGGGGTGGAAGAGAAATAGCTGAAAAATGTTAGAAGAGAATGGAAAATTGTTATTTCAAAGTTCTGACGTAAATGTTTCCTAAACTGAGGACAACGGTCCTGTGCGATTACCAATATCGAATATAAAACAATTGCCGCACAAGATACACCCATCTCATTGGATTGGTTCTTTCCCTGAGTACATTAGGTGACGAGTAGTTGATGTCGAATTAATCCAGACAGAGCTGTCAAAGTGTAGAGTCTGATGAGTAGATGAGGAAGATAGCAACGATAACGGGTGAGTAATTATAGCAAACGGCTCGGTCATCTCAAAGATGCGAAATGATTGGTCAGAGACTACGTGTTTGAGTCTGAAAAATGGCGTGAAGGCTATTTCTTTGGGAAGAGGGTTAGGGTGGGGTGGTATGTTTGAAAGAAAGAGAGAGAGAGAGAGAGAGAGAGAGAGAGAGAGAGAGAGAGAGAGAGAGAGAGAGAGAGAGAGAGAGAGAGAGAGAGAGAGAGAGAGAGAGAGAGAGAGAGAGAGAGAGAGAGAGAGAGAGAGAGAAAAGGTCACTTTAATTTTTTCTCCACCAATAAATCCAAATCATGAAACGTAGGAAATGAAAGACTAATTCTAAGAAATTCAACGATACTGCCACAATATCGAAGAATCATAGTAGTGAAAACAAAAGTACCAAAGAACTAAACCAAACATTTTACAGAAAAACGAATGACTCAATCAGCGTTACAGGCCCATAGACAAAAATACTCTATGAAGATACCGATCTCTATCAGGTAAACTCCAGCATTCTGGGCCCCTATCAAAGAGCATCGCCTGCCATCACTCCCATCTTCTGACCTCATCAGGCCAGGAATGAAGGGAACGCGGTCGACTGCCCTGCAACCCTCTGCCGACATACTGCAGCAGACTGCACTCACAACACGGCCGCTGTCTAGACAGCCCTTCGACCCCCTCTGCTAACAATCAGTTTCTGATTTGCCGCACATTGATGACTCATTCTCATAGGAACAAAACAATAAATAATAATATTTCTTGCAAGTGAAGAAAGCAAAATCTGGATTAAAATGTAATAATTCAATTTATGAAAAATAAAATAAAACAAAATGAAATTGAAGTAAACAGAATTTTTAAATTTATCCTCGATCTGGTAGAACAAAACAGAACTTAAACTAAAATTTTTGCCTGCTAGTACCGCTTTCCTGAAATATTAAGACTTAGGTATTGCTCCTTAGGTTAAAGATTTAAAGGCATAGAACTCTAGCTACACCAGATTGCGGAGGTATGGTGATTCTGGCTTCCTCGTTTAGATGTTAAAGACAAGAAATACGTGATTCTAAACTGTAAAGTGCCTGGGTGTACGAAATACCGGGTATCTTAACATACTCTTCTACTGGAAAGGCAAAGAATAAAATTATTGGCCACCATATTTAAATACCTCTTACCAAAATGACTATTTTCACAATGAATTGAAGCTTTAGACAAGGGACACGAAGAGTTAAAGCAATAGCGTGTAGAACCAGACACTAATTATGTGAATGATTGATGGAGGCTGTTTATAAGACTTCCATAAAGCGAACAGAACTGCGGTGGTATTAGCTAGTAGGCCTAAGATGCTTTCGCATTGCGTGACAAAGACGGAGAAAAATTTGATATCTATTGACATGACACTAGTTTCTTCACGACATTGTAATGTTTCTTTAGAGTACAATGTAAGATGCTATTTAGGTTATTTAAGATGCAACAAATTGAAGAAAACAATACATAAACACAATCATCATACAGCTGACCTATATACATGTATCTCCATTTCTAAGGCATGCAAGATGCAAGACTGTCGGCTTTGACAGAAGCTTCCCTGCAGCAACGACGCTTTGTTGGGTGAAAACAACAAACAGGTTAATACTGATTGACAGCAACAAGATTGTTCTCAAACAGTTTTGGGCACCAGATGACATGAGTATAGGAATCCAATGCAATAGCTTGTCGTGTTCTGACAAGCACAAGGTGCAGTCATTGCTTAAGAAATATGATAGGTCAAATCATTGGGAAAAATAAACGTGTAAAATATCTTCTCCTTTCTCCTGCAGTTTTACATGGTTGGAAAATCGAAGTATAAGGTATATAGCGTCCCATTGACTCTGTTCTGAAAGCAGAATGTTGTTTGGCTTTCTAATATGATGTTCAAGTTGGATTCACGTTTGTGCCATGAACTCTTCAGGGCTTGAATTTTAGAGATGTTCCATTAACTTGAATTAGATACCATTTCTTCGCTTGACAATATTCTAGGCATATGAACACTACATCGGTTCCCAATATATTTGCTTGGATGAAACCCAATTAATCAGATACGATGCTAGGAGGACAAGCCCAAGTCTGATAGCATTGTCGATCAAGACAAATTTTTGTCATAAAGCAGTACAGTCAAAGATACATAAAATGCAAATCTATTAAGGTAAAAAACAACATTCATAACAGTAAAGAACACTACTGCCATTATTTTAGTGTGATTAGATCCCGACTTCGTATTGGTACCCAATACATCTAGAACGAAAGAGTCAGATATCAGTATCATAATTTTGTTTTTACTCTGCAAAGACATTTCTTAGAGGCAAATTATAGAGTCTAGAACAGATTGTAGTCATTCTGCAGTTTTCGCAATTGACTGACTTTTAAACAAGTGAGTCCATACAGGACCTTTCTCTTTTTTCAAAATTTATGTCTGGCTAAAAGCGAAACAGATAACTTAATATCTTATTTTAGCCGAATCGCAATATAAAAAATGTAAATGAAATATATTATCTAAAGTTCTCAAGATTAAAACTGCAGAGACAGAAACTTAAGCCTTTTCATTGAGTTTGCGCCACTTGATTTTTTTCCGCAATAGATAATCTACTATAGTACATGTAAAATTAGCCGTGTTCTTAAATGGGCGTGATATTAGGGACTATCTTTTTTTAAAAAATGATTTCCCATATTAGATTCCCAGTACCTTTTTTTTTTTTACCCTCCCCCCCCCCCCTCTGACTCTGTGCCTCTCTCCTTCTCTCTTTGTCTCTGTTTTCTTCCTCCTGTATCTGTAGTGAATATTTCCCTCTCCTCCCTATGTTCTCTCTCCATGTCTCCCCTTTTCTCTCGCCATTTCCATATTAACAAAGTTTTTTTCCTCTTCTAACTAAAGATTTTTCGTTGTCTATTCCCCTTTTTTTCTGTATTCTTCTTTTGGCAGTCGCAAATTTCGACGAACTGCTATTTAGAGACATAAATGAATATATGACCATATAATATATATATATATATATATATATATATATATATATATATATATATATATCTCAAACTTATCCACAGAACATAATCAGATGTAAAGAATGTGTTTAGTCCATGATCTATATCTAGAATATTTAGTCATAAAACGTGAAAGCTCATTGAGTAGCATAAGTAAATATTACATAATACCTTTAAATTGAAAATTTTCTTTCGATGACTCCAGTATAAACCCGACACGAAAAATGGAAGAACGGTATCCTTGAAATGGAAAATAAATCAACTCTTGATAGGATAGAAAACGGCCCTATTACCTCATTACCATCACATTCCTCAAAGGTACACAACTCTGCCGCATCCGATGTTAAATACCTTGTAGTTCCCAGACGTCCTTAGGATTCCATTCTTCTCAGGTTTGTTGTGTAAAGGGAAGCAACCCGCCAAGGTTTTCGCGTCGCTTTAAGTCGTCCCCCCTGTCAGTTGTGGCATGCGCGGAAATAAGCCAATTTGTTTTCATTGTTGTAAGAGGAAAGGTCAGCCAGTCTCGGCAGGGGAAGAAAAAGTTACCGTCCAAATTAGTTCCTGAGATTAATTTCATCCACCAAAAAATAAATATAAAAAAGTGGAGAAAACTTTGATCTTTCAACTAAGGTCCCGGTAACCAGATACACGATGTTACTCTCCGCGCTATACGGGTGTTGAACGCAGTTGAAGTCGGAGCGAACCAGTGTCATAAAGTATCACCAATGGCTCTACTAAAAAATTAAAGGGAAGGATGTCTTTCCTTAACCCGTGCAAGTATTTAAATAAAAAAAAAATAAAAACAAGGATCCTAAAGTATTGATATTAAGGCAAAGTAATTAAAAACAACAACAACAACAACAACAACAACAACAACAACAACAACAACAACAAAAAAGATAAAAAGATGTCAATTTTTACAAAGAGTATATTGCTTCGATAAAACTATAAATTCTTGTACAGACTTCGATTACATGTTGGTAGGAAAAAAAAACGTTTACGTGTAGGCCTATTTTCTCTAAACTGTAGGTAGAGGATGGGATCTGATAGTGGGAAACAGCTAAATTTGAACTTATCCAATCAATTTAAACACCCTTTTCAAACGAGTATTTTATATTATAAATAGGAAGGAATTAAAATTGCTTAGATGTATACTGCCTTGCAAGATCCATGGCTACCCATTTATTCGTATCTACGTGTGACCAGGCTATTAAAATGGTTTGTTATTGATTGGAATTTTACTAAACTGCCCACTGTCTATTAAAATGAGATGACGCACTATGAAACAAAACTTACAGAAACCTAATTAAAAAATAAGAAAGGAAAGCAGGTAATGGACCCATCTGTTTATAATAAAAGTAACTACGAATGTCGTATGCCAAGAAAAATCAGAGTTTGGAACTCACTTTACTTTAACTATGCCTGTAAAAGTAAAAGAATTTGCCTTGATAGCTTATGATTTCAATTCACTCAAAAGATGATGACCTTTGAGATCTCATTCCCTTCAATAAATAATCATCCTTATCATCCTGCGATATGCAAGGCGATGACTACAGCATGCGAATCTTTTAAAATACGATTTAACATCTCAAACATAAAAAGATCCACGACATCTGACAACTTCCAAATACTGTCTTATTTTAGCAAATACAAAACTATACAGAAGGCAGAAATGAAGACAAAGAAGAGGATGGTAGCAAGGGAAATTAGAAAAACTGGGAGATTCAGGACAATCATGAACGGTTTACAATACAAGGCAACACAAGTTTAGGCAAGTTTTTTTTTTTAGAGAAAGTTCAATCTTTTTAGGGTGAGGAATTCGTTGGAGAAGTAAATCATTCAGAGGAACATTGAGAGCTACACAAGAAGCCGCCAATCAGCTGCAGGGTTATAATAAATATCAAACGATGAACAAGAAAAAACAACAGAGAGATCAATGTTTTCAAAGAGCTGGCCGTAGAGAGGCGATAGAGACTTTGAGGGCAGTGAGGGTAGTAGCGGGCGTATCTTTAACCGATGCTTAATAATGAGTGACAATGAAAAGGCCAAGAGACTCAAAATATTTACAGAGGGCTGCAAGAGCCTTGCCATTTCTATAACACGACAATCACTCCCGCTCACGGTAAACGCGAAATAAGGCAGTGTTTATTTTGGCTTAATATGAAAGGCCAAAACAACCTCGATCGTGCATAACATGTTTAAAACATCATCTTGAATACCGTTCAAAGGAACAGGGGAAAACATAAGAAATCAGAAGAGAGAGAGGGAGAGAGAGAAAGAGAGCGCGAGAGCGAAAGGGAGAGAAAGAGAGAGATAGAGAGAGAAAGCGAGAGAGAGAGAGAGAGAGAGAGAGAGAGAGAGAGAGAGAGAGAGAGAGAGAGAGAGAGAGAGAGAGTAGAGTAGATAAAGCAATGTTAAGTCCTAATGAAACGTTATTATTCCTGAATGAAGGAAAGGCTACCTCAACAGACTAGATCCATTCCCACAAAGACACAGTCACTTTCTATCTTATTCTTATTCAAAACCATTTTATTGCAATTCACGAATAATCGCAAGCTTTAAATTTGCTTATTATTAGCATCAACATTATTATGTCCTTTCTGTCGTAAATCTCTAGGACTTTTCAAAGTACACTCCCTCCTTTCTCTCATATATAAATAGAAAAACCTTTTCAAAATAATTCGCCGATCACGTCATGTCCCTGTTCCAATGTGAATACCATCCACATCTCTGATTCATTCATTCAGCAGAAGGATTGTCTAGATGTGGGATAGTCGAGATAGTTGAAACTGCTCTGTCCACGCCAGGAATGTCAAGGACGGATCTGTGAGAGATGGACAGGGAGTTACTGGGTTAAAGCAACACCCGTTGGTTGCAGCATGCCTCAAGCACTGACCACCACCATCTCGGATACTATAATTAACCCACTTAGGGAAAGCGGCCCTGAGTAAATAAAGTTCCTCTTGAGCGAAACTGGTCCAAAGATATTTGGAAGGTGAAAGCAGTTGCGACTGTTTTGCTCTAAACAGGCGGGATCCAACATGCGTAACTATGTTGTAAGCAAAAATATTATCAGTTTTAGGTTACTTGGAGCAAACTTGGTTGAACTGAGAGCATACTCAACGTTTACGCATTTTCTTACATGGATTCAGATTTAGTTGTTTCACACATTCAGTCTCGCAAAAGTTAATGGATAAGTTATTTCGGTGAGAAGATTTTTTCTTTCTCTGTCGCCACCTTCTTTATGTTACATTTGAATTACATTTAAAACTATATTCAGCCTAGAGAAAAGAACTTGATCATGGCAGTAAAGGCAAACGATGTTATGGTTTTTCCCATAGACATTTTTTAGGCTTTCGATCGATAAATTTAAATACGTCTATCAAGTTAAACCTGATGAATGATAAAGCTCATATTTGTAAGGACATAAAGGTATATGAAACATCATTGTTATGTTCTTTTTCTGTTAATTTGATCCACACATCGGGGGGGGGGGGGGGGTGAACAGCATAATTATGAATATGATCTTCTGCTTTCTGGAGATTCCTCCAGGGCAGTTTTCTGGGTTCAAACAATGGAAAAGTTATTTGAATGGTGTATAATCATAGCGATAAGCTCATTCAAATATAAATTAAAAAAGCTTAGCTGAAAAGATAAAAGAAAATTAAAAGCAAGAACACAATGGCAGAAAACATCAAAGACAAACAAAATGTTCTAATCATTGCATGGAGATCAAAGAGGAAATCATCTAATTCTGTCCTTTCTAAAGCTGTTTGAAGAAAATTTGAAACGCTATTTAAAAAAGGCTATGAGTTCTTGTAGAAAAAAAAGATGCACTGTCTTGTGGAAATTTATAGCTGCCCTTTAACTTGTTTAAACTTAGGTGATAACGAATGTTTTTAAAAAGCTATCAAAAGATTTCGAGTTTACAAAATTAGCCAAAAGTTAAAGGTTTCAAGATTTGAAGTTCTTACAAATTAATGTTTAATTAATGATTAATGTTTACATTCAATCAATTATTTTAAAGGAGAAAAATCTGTGCAAGAAATTTGCCCTAAACATTCCGTTTTGATTAAGAATCTGTGAAAATACGTTTATAGATATTCATGAAAGTAAAAACATAGCCGTTTGCCAGAAATAACACGGGAACGAATTTAACCAGAACTTAACTAGCATGTTCTTTTCTTACAATAAAGTTAGTTTGAAAAATTGAAATAATATATGTCAGCACTAGCTTTTCACGGAAAAAAAATTCTATTGAAGCAATTATAAACCACCAGAATAAAATAAAGTTACAGTACTCCAATTCTACGTTTCCGAAAAATTTGTTTCTAAACACGGTATTGACATTCACGAATACTGGTTTTTCAAACTTGGATTTATTTGTAACGAATGGTTCGAGACATATTTTTCATTTTATTCTTCTCAATAAATATGTTTGGCAAGCCAAAACTTCACACCCACTCCCTTCCAAAAAAAAAAAGTTGTTTTTCTCTAGATCTACTTTCCCTTCATAAGTAAAGCGGTCTCCACGAATGTTTTCCTCACAAATTTGAACAGTACCATTGTAAACAGATCTTTTTGTTGGGTCAAATGTTACAAAAACCTTATACGCATTGTTACCTGACTTACATAGAAGTCTAGTCGGACAGCAGACCAGGACAGCATTTAGATAAATAATTGTCAGAGTAAGAGATCCGCCGCAAAATGGTCACTTGGAATTTTGCGCGAATGTCCAAATTGATTAGGCAGGTTGAGTATGAAGGTCATAACGTCTTCAAGCAAAAAGAACGTGGGATACTTTGTTAAGGCGCCTAAGGTAAAACGGCATTGATGTGCATCCAGCAATATTTTCCTGCAGATCAATTGTCCAGGTGAGGGAAAGATAACGCTTCACTTCGCCCGGAGGACACAATTTATTTAAGGAATCTCCACACGCTGAGTCCAAGTGTTCCGCTGTCTCTCGAAGGCCTGCGTGCGATTTCGAGAGGGGTTTCGTTAGAGAAACAACATCACGCCCATTGAATCTGACAATGTTTAGGATAGGGGGAAGCACTTTAGAGGTATCCGTCTCTGGTCAGCTTGCTGACCATTTCATGTCTGAGGTAATGGAATTGATATCGTTTAAAATTTTTAAATAAGGCTTATGTAGACCTTTGAAAAGTCTGAGAGTCAAAGAATAAAATATTAAAGAAAGGCTTTGAAAATTAGAGTGATATTGACCTGTTTTAATATCGAACTAAATAATGCCAGTTATCAGTTCTATTTGTTTTTTTTTTATAAAGAGTTTCCAGTTGTCGCAGCTTATCGATAAACAAGACGGGTTACACTCGGAAAAAAACCTTGACAGGCATAGACTGGCTAAAGCAAAACAGTTTAGATCGACAATAGTTGCATTGTTTCAGGTAAATGAGTCCATTTTTACAGAACAGATCAGGTCTGCCTACGCGGCAAATTAAACGCGTAGCAACCGCGTCCAAGTGAAATGTCAAAAAATGTTCTTCACGATATGGACATATGGAGAGGAGATGAAGGTAATGTGCAAACTGGGAGTAATATCAACATAATGAACAAAAGAAAGAGTTTCTTTCAGCGTGGGATCTTTGGATGTACTTATTGCACAGATAACGTATTCGAGCAGCAGCGACAAATACATTCAGCACTAATCCTAAAACAAATCAAAAAAAAGAATCAATGATTTCACTGAATTGATTCCCTCCCAGATCTCCCTTTTCCCCTTTCCGGTTTAACCAATTCATTTGAAATCCCGAAACGTACGACTATTTTATTGCTTTTCAGGCTAAGAGCATGAGTAAGGAAGCTTAAGGAATAATAGCTAACTCATCACAGTCTTATTTAAGGTTTAACTAGTTGACAAAAATCCTCTGTAACATTTCGCACAATTTAGCGTCCTAATACTAACATCCCACTCCTAGTAGTAACTCAAGCTGTATTACGACCATCTGTAACTAAATGAATACCTTGCTAGCTCATTGTTCACGTCACTCGAGCCTAGGACTGCAACTACGAGCCATTCACTGTAGACTGCTTGAGAGGTGTGTATCTGCTAAGTATGTGCAAGGTTCGTCGTGAGTATTTTATCAAGGTAGGCGAATTATATGTCTGCTGGCAGCAAATGCAGACCAATCCGAACAATAACCTCTTGTTTTCACAACCAGGCTTGGATTCAACCACAAATCATAAGTCTTTTAATGCTCCACTGTGATGATTTTCTTTCATTTGAATCATTTTGGTAAAAACTTCGTACTAAACGTTCTCATCTTTGAATGACTTTTTTTTTTTAAGTTGATATTATGAGAAACAGAGGAATTGGTAATTGTTTTCTCCCTCTTCGTCCGTCTTGAAGTGTAATGGAGGTTAAAGATAGAAAACAACATTCCTGCCATTAGAAAATAAAATATAAAAAGGAAGACAAATATGTTACCAACAAACTACTTCTAGTCAAGACAAGACGCTTCATAGCCTTTTTATTGGCAATACTGCTCGAGCATCAAATTATTTAACGCCGAACATGAATTTACATAACACTGGCCATTTCTATTATAGGCAGAAAAACAATAAAGAAAGAAAAAGCATCATGCGGGCACGCTTTCTGAAAGCTTCCTTGTCATAACAAAAGAAATTTTGACACCTTTCTGTCACCACAATACCACAAAAGAATCCTCATAAAAGCGAACTAATGTGTGCATTGTGCGACATTCCCAGTTTTACTACCCTTGCAATAATTAACTCCCCAGGGATGAATGGCCGAGTCCACTGGACACTGGACTACACTGACCAGTAAACCTGACCTCACCAAGCTCGAGATTGGCTTCATTTATTTTGCAAAGGAAGTAAGGAATAGTGTCAGGAAACAAGTTATTCCAATAATTCCTAGTTGGACCCTAATTTAAAGATGTCGGCTTGGGACAGGCCGCGACTATTGGTTACCTAAAGGCTGAGTTAACTATTACAAACCCTGACGCTCAGATTACAGATATTGCGGGGACCAAGGCATATTTTGCTGAATTCATCCGCATGTTAAACAGTTATCACTAAGACCGTTAAAGAAATGTTTAAAATGCTTTTTATCAGCACCTGTCTCTATTGAACGAATATTATTATGCAGGAAAGAAACACCTAAAATTGAAATCTGCTTTGAAAACACCTGTCAAAACCGAAAAAAAAAAATTCGCTATTGTTAAGAAATCATTTAACTCTGATATTTTTCTTGCTTTCATTTTTATAGGCTTGTTTCAGTTTGAGCTCAAAGAACCCATTAACGAACTTTCAAACTCTCAACAACAATTGATTTATTGAAAGTTTCAACTATGTTAATCATTTTTATATCAAGTCTGACTTTATAATAATAAGACAAAACAGACCATGGCAATTCACAACAAAACTGTAAATAAAGCCATAACTTTGGTGCGCCTCTAACAAACGAATATCGGCAATTGAGTAATAGATCTTTTTGGAGAAGGTAAATTTCTGCAGCTATGGATTTCATGGGTTTTAAGCCACTCGTTAATCTGTTGGAAGCTCCATATAGAGGAACACAAAGCCAAGGGGGTATCAGTCGCGCTGGTGTAAACCTGTATAGTTAACGATTGACCACTTGACCACTGGTGTCTCTGATCATAAAAACAAATCATTTTCTTAATACCTAGAAGTCGGACAGGGATTTAATAGGAAAGCGTCGAGCTATATCCATGAAGTAGAGGATTTTTTATATGTTGCGAGACCGGTGTATTTCAGAGTTAGCATGACCGAGTAGTTTTCTGTATCGAACGGGGGTCATTCTTGACAATATGAAAAAAAAATGTTTCTTGGCAGATCCGATCTCCCATAATGTTTTTGTGCCTCATTCTCTGCACATCTGCCGGTATCTAAAAGCATCCCTATAATGATGGAAAGAACTGTACTTAGCAGCCAAAGTTAAATCTAGATGTAGATTCTTGATCTTGTGGCAAACTAGAATAACCTTTAAAGTTTAACTTACCGATGTTGATCCTTACAAAAATGCCCTATAATATTAATGTTTTTCCGTTGAAAAAGGAAAGAAAATAGCAAGCATGAAAACTTTCAATTTATTTTTTGTTGCTTTTCGATAGATGTTTTCCATTACACCTTCGCGTGTTGGTAGCCTTTATGAAACACAGATTGCTGAAAAAGCAATGACGACTTTCATTAAATTCAGGTTTGCAAGCAGAAAAAATAGGAAAAGGGGTTCACGACTCCTGGCTAATGGCTGCCAAATTTCGGTTTCAAAGCCCTATAACCTTCCTGCAATTAAAATTTCGACATTTAATGTCATTACGCAAGCGAGCGATTAAACGAGAAATTCATACGTTAAATGAGTTTAACAAAATGCTGTGCTTTTCAAAAATTAAAGACCACACTATAAATGAAAAATAAAAAAAGAATTACGAAGTCCACAGATGGGCTGTAAAGTGATTTTTTAAAGATAGCTAGAGTCAAAATGGGAAAGAATTTTTTAAAAGAATAGAGAGGTTTTCACAAAAAAGAGAATGAAAAAAAAATTAAAAAGTAGAAAATAAAAACAATCACGCAGAAATGATGAATGCGTGAAAAACTGACCTCTATCGATAAGAGGTCTGTGGAAATTCAAAGGACAAGAAACACCTGGGTTTCCAGGACGCCATCTGGTCACGCAGTCTAACGACAGACGCCCAGGAAGCGCGATAGACAGCATGCAGGAAGTCGCGGTATTGCCAGAGCAAACTTCTCAAACTGGAGTGGTGTGTAAACAGGGATAGCCTCTGGTTTTCACAGAATTGAAATAGATTATTCAGCAAATGGAAGATCAAAAAAGAATTCTCAACGTTTCAATAATTCAATAATTACAATGAGTTACTATTAATTTTATGATGTTAAATTAAAATACGCAATATTGAGACGGCACTGTGCTATTGATTTACGCTACATTGATCTGATCCTGCCACATTTATGGTGCCAGTATTTCGTTAGTAATCTCTGACGAGTGAATAAACGGAGGTCTCCGGTCTTATTTGAGGAGTAATGGGCGTGTGAAGATACCCCTCACACAAAGCTTTACTCACGTGCACTGCACAATACGGCGCCACAGCGGCGCGTAAAGACATGCAGAGGTTTCTACCAGCCTTATAACTACAGCTGGCACCAGCCATCAACCGTCAGAGTTACGCCAACAGGTAGTTTCGCTCGGGTTAGGTCAAGGTCTTTCGTTGGGTTTGAATGAGGTGAAGGTGTTTTTAGAACAATTAAGGTTTATTTAGAGTCAGGAAGTGGTGGTTACGAAGATAGGAAAGACAAACGACTTGCGGATGCATGGATGAGTAAAATGCGTGTAGCAATCAGAAGTTTCCTGCACCCATTTTAGAAGTTCTAATTCCTGCGGTAGGAAAATGGTCTTAAATTAGAGCGCGAGATATAAACTTATAAACATATAAGCTTGCTCGCCTCAAAATTCTTATCGCATTATTTCTATTCCTATTGATACCTGAGACGTTATCCAGTTTAAATTTCTCTCTCTCTCTCTCTCTCTCTCTCTCTCTCTCTCTCTCTCTCTCTCTCTCTCTCGAATTACTAAACAAAAAAAAAAAAAAATAAAAAAGAATAAAATTCAATGCAGGATCTCCAATCTTAACAAAGCCAATTGCTCTAAGTCTTTCTACAAGTCCATCACATCACATTTTAGAGAGTAATGAAAATTAAGAAAGCAGCTAAACTAAAGAAAAAAACCCAACAAAAACCAACTCCCCTCCCCCCAAAAAAAAAACAACCAAAAAATCTTTTCAGCTTCCTCAGCTCCAAGTTGTAATTTCTCCTCTCATCATAGTAAGAAAATAGATTAAGTTTAATTGATATTAGATCTGAGTTAAAAAAAAAAATCCTCACAACCAAATGACAACTAAGAGTCAATTTCGGAGAGTTGATTTTTCTGTACACAATGAAATCCAAGTTTTACAATGGTACCCTATGTGACACTCGTGAAATAAAGTGCTAGTGTTGAAATAATGAATATACTCCTAAAGTTTCATTACAAAAAGAGAAGGAAAAAGAAAAAGACTTTTTCTTGGCGCACATTTGTATCATAATGGAAAGATTATTATTATATAAATGGCATTGAATGCCTGTCATCAAAATTATTCTTGCAGGAAATTTTGCTTTTAAAAGAAAAAAAGTCCTACCATGTCCATATAATTTAACGATTATTAATTGAAAGAGCAAATCATATACGTTTATATTATGCAGAAAATGGATCATTCACAAACACGCTGCAAGGGTCAAATAATATTGCAATCACACAAGGCGGAGAGTAAAAGTATCGAAACGCTCTGAAAAGAACTTCTTCTTCTTCTTCTTCTTCTTCTTCTTCTTCTTCTTCTTCTTCTTCTTCTTCTTCTTCTTCTTCTTCTTCTTCTTCTTCTTCTTCTTCTTCTTCTTCTTCTTCTTCTTCTTCTTCTAGTAGTAGTAGTAGTAGTAGTAGTAGTAGTAGTAGTAGTCTAGTAGTAGTAGTAGTAGTAGTAGTAGTAGCAGTAGTAGTAGTAGTAGTAGTAGTAGTAGTAGTAGTAGTAGTATTAGTAGTAGTAGTAGTAGTAGTGTAGTAGTAGTAGTAGTAGTAGTAGTAGTAGTAGTAGTAGTAGTAGTAGTAGTAGTAGTAGTAGTAGTAGTAGTAGTAGTAGTAGTAGTAGTAATTATATTGTTATTTTCCTTCATATAATTATCATTAGTGTGAACTATAGCATGGCCCATTACTTTAATAGAAGCCTAGATATAGAATGTATTATGAGGGGGGAATAAATCACTGCAAAGTCAACCTTGTAACAAAGATACTAGACAGGAAGACAGGATGGTGAAAACACTGTTTATCATAGATCATCTTGACAGCACTTAGTCAAACCGTGGGCGCTATGCCCGCCATGCCATACAACATTAAGCAAAGAGGTGGAGTGTATAAGAAACGAGAAGATAAATGATTAAAATACAAGGTGGGAGCAACAAGGAAGAGTTTCTTAGTGTGTGGTACATAGTATCGCATTAGCATTTCGTGGCGTTGACAGGAAGAAAATGCAGGTTAAGTGCAAGTCAGTGCGTTGCTTCATCCATCAAACGCGCGGATGAATGAAAAAAAAAGTCCTTAGGTGCAGGTTTTTTTTATACTATGCATAAAGAAGTAGATCTACGTAGGGTAAAAAAATTGAGATAAGTATTCTGGGGTCAAAAAGGACAATTCGTTTATTTGCAGGATGAAAGGAAAAAACAAAAAAAAAAAAAAAAAAAAAAAAAAATACCCCTCCCCCCCCAAATCCTTTGACAAGCACTGCGCAAGTCTTTCTAGGAAGCGTACCATTCTTGAATCGTTGTTTTAATGCATAGAGCACAAAAAATGCCGATAACTATAGTCAGTAAAAATTAACTTCAATCATTCTGCTTCCCAAAGGCAAAGCGACGTATCTACAAACTTTGTCTTTCGCGAAAATGCAAAAAAAAAAAAATACATTCGATGGTCAGCATAAAAAAACTTCAGATAAAAAAACTTAAAGTACCGATGGAGATACTTCACTCTGCCATTTGCTCAAGTTGGGTAATACTTTAAATAGTCAGTTTATGTAAATAAATTAGAAAACAAGTTTTTATCAGATACGTCGGTCTGCCATTGGGGGCAGCATTATTTTGAGAGATCTAATTCACACACCTTATTTATCTGAAACTCACATTGCATAAAAACTTTCGGCAATAAGCTGCTTCGCAATTCGATCATGGAATCTATTTTAGTTGGAAGATATGTGCTCGATTTATTAACGACTTTCTTAACCTTCAATATTGCCGGTACCGTGAATTTTTAGTATCATTCATATAATTATCCCGGATCAGTTGGTATGTCTTAAAAAAGAGTATAACAAAATTTCCCACGAAAGTATATAATTATATTAAAAAAGTTAAAAACATTCAGCATCTATGGATAGACTAAAAGATTAGTCATGTAACATAAGGGTTTAACCACGTGGATAAAGGCTAATAATAATAGCCGATTAAACCAATTGCTGGGCAATACATTGAAAACCTAAATGATTTTTAATGATGTACACTCCCTCCGCCCCCCCCCCCCCCAAAAAAAAAAAAAAAAAAAAAAAATCAACTCCAAAGCATGCCTCACATCCGTAATTCCGTTGCCTTGCCTTAATTTAGGAAATATAAATTGTGATTTTGTCAGTCTTTCTGAAGCCTCATCTTCATTCTTTAAAACTTTCTTAGGAAAATAAAATCCTTCAACTCAACTAAAGTTACGAAAACTAATTATTTTGTCAAATGAGTGACAGAAAAGATGAATGACTTGAAGTGTTCGGTTACTTTATAAACCCACCTTGGATACTGCCGATTTTAAATAAAAAAAAAAAAAATAAAAAAAGCAGCAACGCATTTTTTACGAAAAATTTAATGTTGAAAGATGCCAAGGATTTTCATTTGAAATGGCAGCACAAAGTAATAGCTAAATATTTCGTTGATTAAAAAACATTTTCGTAGTGCAGACATCATGATGTATGAACAAAGCTGTGATAAGCCCAGATCATTTTCGAATATTCTAAAAAAATTAGACCAAGAAAAAGTCTTCTTCATTTCCTGCTATTTAATTTATTTAAAGAATACGCATGTGAAATACCGCCTTCACATTAAAAAAAAAAAAAAAAAAAAAAAATCAGAAAGACATAAAATTCAGAGAAAAATGTGTCATGTAATTTTCCGCCTTGTTAATATGAATATGGAAATCTGGCAAGTTCCTTAAAAAAAACAAAAAGCATGTGTCCATCACCGAGACATAGTAGAGGAAAAGTTTGATCAAAATGGAAAAGGTCGGCGCGACCTAAACCTTCTCAGTTGGCTTAGCTATGCAAGGGCAAAGAAGACTTGACAGAACAATGTGGACAGCCGGTGTTTAAGGAAGAGGAAAGGCAGGCCAGATTATGGTGCTCATATGCTCATAATAAAATGAGGAAATAATGATATCTAGAGTTGAGACGGAAAAAAGAGAGAGAGAGAGACAGAGAGAGATAAATAGATAGATAGATAGAAAAAGAAAGAGAGAAAGAGAGAGAAAGATAGATAGATAGATAGTGAAAGAAAGAAAGAGAGAAAAAGGTAGATCGATAGATAGATGGAGAAAGAAAGAGAGAAAGAGAGAAAGAGAGAGAAAGAGAGAGAGAGAAAGAGAGAGAGAGAGAGAGAGGGAGGAACAAGAATGAGATGGGACAGAATGAATTAAAAAAAGTGTATCGATTACTCCTTGATCAAAATACGAATGAGCAAATTAAAATCACAACGACTATAATACTAGAACCACGGAAGAAAGATTTTAACCAAAAGTTACGTAACAAATACTTTTAATTCTCTCATTTGAGTCTCTCAAAGACAGATACAAAAACTTGTTTTGTTTGAAACTCACTTATGAAGCAATTTAACTAATGTCGGTTCTTTTTTTCGCTTAAAAATGAGCCCACACAGATACTTGTCAAGTTTTACTGGTAATAGTGACACGAGGCCACCATAAACTGAAGAGGAAAAAAAAACAACCAAAAAAAAAAAAAAAAAGAAAAAAATAGGTATAAAAACAAAACGATTTTAAAACAATTAGACTACTGCATTTCAGATACTATTAAAAAGGACACTAAAAAATCTGTATTTTTGAAAACACTTACCACTCAATCCTGAAGATGAGAAGTTTCTCCGATGTCATTTCTCTGACAAACTATACTAAGTTCCTTATAGCAGGCGTTCATTCCAAATTATGATGAATGCTAGCGAATGGCAAACTATTTTTGTTGCAAAAAACAGGCGATTTCATAGTCTTTCTGGCAAACTTAATCGTGTTAAAAACACGTAAATAACCTATTAATTAAACAGTGCAATAAACCAATTTCAAGCTAAACTTCAGCCAAACTAATTTTTCCGGCAACTACGTACTTTAAAGAATATCATTTCGTCAGTCAAGTTTCAAACCTTATTACGAAGAGCTCGAAGTTTCATGAAATATTAAGAAGAATAGGGGAAAAACTATAGAAGCGTTGTCTTCGCGTAATAGGAACCTACAAGCTAACCCCACCTGAAAGACTTATACACTGTTCTTAACAATTGCAAGTGTCCAGCCGTCATTGTGCTAATCATGAATAATTAGAAGGAGAGTAGCCACAACCCCACAGACAGGCAGTGGAGGTGACATAGGGCCTGGCCTCTGAGCTCTGCACTTCCCCAACACTGCCCAACCCCAGTCGGCTCATGGCGCAAGGTGATGATGCCTGGTATTGCGTGGCGTGACCTGGCCTTAGCTCCCACAGCCTCTCACTCGGCTAGCTAAGGAGTGACCGACTCCGAGACCTGCGCCACCTCGCCAGAGGTGATACAGGGCCACCGACTGCCTGCTGTCTGCCAGTGTCTGGGGCGCGACGGTTAATGGGAAGGTAACATTAACAAAAAAAACAAAAAAAAAAAAAGGAGGGGGAGAAAGATGCATGACATGAAATGTATCGAGGGCAGTGTCTGCAGCTATATCATTTAAGAAAGAAAAATTATGGATATTTTACTGCATGCAGAGAAAATGTTATATAATAATACAGAATAGCGAGTGCGCATATGAGAGACTGGAAGAGTGAGAGAGAGAGAAGAAGGAGGGAGGGAGGGAGGGAGACAGAGAGAAAGAGGAGGGGGGGAAGACAGAGACAGAGAAAGCGAGAGAGAGAACGAGACAGAGAAAGAGAGAGAGAGAGAGAGAGAGAGAGAGAGAGAGAGAGAGAGAGAGAGAGAGAGAGAGAGAGAGAGAGAGAGAGAGAGAGAGAGAGAGAGAGAGAGAGAGAGAAAGAGGAGAGACATTAACATTTTCTTTACCTTTTTAAATCCTCTCCCGGTTAAAAAAAAATGAAAAGTACTAGATTTCAGAAAGGTTAATAATCCTAGATACTCAGAAAAAATAACGCACCATTGCCTTTTTGTCCCACTCTCTTTTACTATTTTCATTTATCTTCTCTATCTCTTTTTAGCCTGTCCATCTCTCTCTCTCTCTCTCTCTCTCTCTCTCTCTCTCTCTCTCTCTCTCCTTCCCCTTCTCTCTATTTACACGTCTTATCTATCCACCTATCTATCTATCTGTCTATCTATATATCTATCTATCCATCTGTTTATCTATCTATACACCTTTCTATCTTTCTATCTATCTACTTATTCCTATATTTACACGCCTCTTTACTCATCTCCATCCCTCTGTACCACCCTATTTTCCTTTTTAACTATGAGCTTTTCTATTCATCAATCAATCAATCAATCAATCAACCAACCAATCAATCAATCAATCAATCTATCTATCTACCTATGTCTATCTCGATATCTATGTTATATTTATTTATCTATTCATATGTATATCTTTCTTCGCAATATTACTACAACCCTTGATTCGATTTCGAACAAAGTGAAACCTCAGGCAAAAATGTGAACAGCAGGTGGAGTAAGGGCAGAGACTAAAACCACCACTGCAATTTTCATCTTAAAAATCGAATATCATCTAAGCGAAAAAAAAAAAAGATAGCATTAAAACCATTCAAAAAGCGTTTAGAATCTTGTAATAGTTATGTTGCTACACACTTCACAAAGCTTAAAATGGTATAAAGATATGCATTTAGATTACAGATTTAATAGCTCATTATGATATAGAGTCTAGACCATGAAGAGATTTTATTTATATGAAAAAAAAAATAATTTATCAGTCTGAGCCAAAATTACGAACAATCGAAGTCATGACCTAAGTGCAAGCAGCAACTTCCATCCTTGAACTCACCTGCCTGTGGTTTCGACATTACAATATATTAATTACATTAACAGTTGTTCACGATCATGTATTTTCAAATGCCTTTTAGCAAACAGTTTACTTCATGCAGTTTTAGAAACAATGTCAAAAGTTTCTGCCATACTGAGAAATGAAAAGGTCAGCACCGTGGCCTTCGAAACTGACGGCAACAGGCATCTTAAAAGAAACGACTGCAAAACTCGGACAGATCTGCCAAGTAAACATTGGTAGCATGTCCTGGCCAAACGCTGACACATAAACAGTCATGTCACATTGACCTCATGTCACATAAGGGGCTATTATGTTGTGATGATAAGGGTTACATGCATGAGGCAGAAGGTGTGGAGGAAAAATAAGATGAAGAAGAGAAGGAGGAGGAGGAAAAGGAAGAGGAGGAAAAGGAAGAGGAGGAGGAGAAGGAGAAGGAGGAGAAATGGAGACAAGGAAAAAAATTGAAAGAGGTAGAGAGAAATTCAAAAAAAATCCTGGATAAGAAACAAAACAAAAGAACAACCAAAACAAAAAAACAAAACAAAACAAAAACAAAACAAACAAACAAAAAACAATAGCAAAAACAACAACAACCAAACAAAAACAAAAAAGTAAAAGAAACAAAAAAAAAAAAAAAACAGTGAAAAGGAGAGAAAACTTCTGTCAGCTTACCTTCCTCGAGGGTACTCAGAAATATATGTTCTCCTTCCAGTCCTCACAAGTTGTTATGTGTCGTTAGGTTCTGAAAAAAGCAAAAAGAAGGCAGGATTGAAAGATTTCCACACAAAATCTCATAAAGCGTTTCTGTGCTGAATGGTAAGGCCCAAAAAACGTAAAAATTAATGCTAATCGACGGTTGGCAAACCTTTCAAGTTATTACGTAAGAAAAGACACCTTCAAAGGTATTCTAAATGCAACAGTCATGCCTTATACTCAGACACGGTAAAAGCTGACAGAATGAAAAATATTGCTCGAATCGATATTACTCACTATTTACATAATAACATTTTTTGAACTTCTAGCTTCCATTGTGCAATGAAGCGTCTATGGTGAGAAACCTTAATATATTCTCTGTTCTAAGCTTAATCAATTATGACAGGGTTTGAACCTTCGATCTCGGGCAAGGTAGATTCGCTGCTGCGTATTTTAAGGCACGCACCCAAGCATCAGGTCTACCCCTTACTCAATATCGATAAATAGATATGAATTTTTAGAAACACAAAATCACTCCAGTAAAACATAAAAAAAAATGTAGAAGAGAATCCACTTATCATACCAGAAGTCAATCCATGTTGATTTATCTCAAAGCGATACTATCTCATTGAATGCTATATAAATCATTATTGCTATATTTTATACAAACTCACGGGTAAATTATTCTTTAAAAAAAAGTCGTTTCACACGAGCTTTGTAATGGCTCAGTCCTCTGCCTTTTATGTCTCATTTACATAGTTTACACAGTTTACCGTCAAACTATTCATCGATATCCTTCATGCAGCTAGTACTTACGAAAGCAGCGCGCCATAGATGACAAGAGTACCGATATGGCAGATGTTTCATGTAAACTTAGTCTGTGACGACTAGAAATCTTTTTATAAAAATAATATTCAGTAGAACGAGCAGCCTCTACATGAGCAGCATGGACATTTTTAATTTTGATTTTTTTTTGGCTTTATGAGGTGATATACTAGTATGCTAAATTAACATTGTGTGAATTGAAAAAATATATTGAATTATTATTGCTTTTTATGGAGTTAGAATACATGAGATCAATGGTATGCTTTTTTTTTTGATAGTGGCCTGTATTTTTTGTTCAAAAGAGATCCGGGCTATTAGTTTTACTTTAAGAGTTAGTCTGTTTAAATGGGCTAACTCACAAAGAGCTGGTAACACAATTAAAGTCAGATTCAAACGCATGTCCATTACAAGTTGAAGGAAATCTTCAATGCTTTTATAGTCCCTTTATTTTTAGGGGAATCTTTAACGGACTCGTCAGGCTTCGACTCCACCACTACAATAAAGACTGACTGTGAATCGGACTGACTAATAGCTTGTCACTCCAACGCTCTACCGGCTGGGCTTTCCTGCTCCCACAGTGACAGGACATAGAGCTGTTTCGAGATACTGCGTTACAAACCGTTCATAAAATCGATGTTTAACATATTATAAAATCCATGGCAAGACATAATATTATATACTTTGAGTAAGTTAGTTATTTGCCGTTCATAGAGTCGATGTTTTAAATAATTATTATAAAATGATATAATATGGTAATAGATCATTCTTCCACTTCCTGCATCGCTGCCCTTCTTTGTAACCCTTCGCTACTAGCCACCGTCATAGTAATAATTATTTTAATTTCTGAATTTAAGCGGACATGATAAACTTCGCGTGTAGCATTCAAAAGCATGAAAAAAAGTTTCACGATCAATACAACAACTCAGTTCTTCTGCCACATAACGAAGACTGCTGATCAATACAGCCATTTAAAATTAATTTTTAAATACCTTCGGATGGTAAGCTGTACAAGGTAAAAGAAAGAAAAAAAAAACAACAAAAGTATTTGACACACAAGTTTTTATATTTTAAGCTAGAACTTCGACATTATTTAGTCTTAACTGCAGTTCAAGTATAAAGTATTACTTTTGATGAAAAATGATGATATGATGAAACATCATTAATGATTGTGAAGGTGAATCAATATTTTATACACGGGCAAAAAAGAAAATATTTTCAGAAAAAAAAATAGTATTTTTTGAATCACAATTATGCAGTTTAAAGTTCCTTCAGTAGTTTGAAAACGATGTTTTAAACTTTCAAGTCCATAATACTGCATATTATGATATCAGTATCTACGCTGAATTTTCATGGTAAGGTGAATTCAGATTTTAAAAAAAATATTTTACTCTTACAATAATCAAATAAGATTTTTGCGTCGCAAACTATAAGAATGTCAATAAGGAATCAGTACTAATAAAATTTGATCATCGGTATATGTCCTAACAGAAAATATTAATCTAGCAGTTTGAGAGTGTCTATGCATTTAAATGAAGAATTATTAATTTTTACATTTTTGGCAGGTAGCTTTTAAACTACCCAATGATCCGAACCAAATCAGAACGTTAATTTTTACTGAAAGTATTTCAAGGGGAAAATCAGATCTGTTTGACTTCTAATTTTACACACAGTTCTCCCAAGAGTCTTAATGGGGGAAATCTTTGTTAATCTGATCAACTGGTTTTCAGAAATGAATAGTTTCAAAAAAAATTTTTTTTCTTCTGAGAACCGTCATAAGTTTATGATTTTAACGCTAAGGTGTGGCTTTCCCCAATAGCATTTAGCCGCCGCATATAATAATACCATGGAAGTGTTAAGAAAAGTTTGACTATTCCCAGTGCTACAGACCTTAGAGGGGGAATTTGCGGGGAAGAGGATGCGGTATGGTAGGTATCCCATAAAGCGTTTTCACAGCTGTTATCAGATAGGCCACGGGCAAAGCAAGTATTATGTGTTCCACACAAATATTATTTGAATTTTGAGTTATATTCATCTATTTCAACAAATATCGTCTGCTTCTATGGTGTTGTGTGTCTTGGAAAATGATGATAGTGACATTGATACATAGCTATAGATGTTGACCGAGTTTTGCTTTCGATAGATGCATTGAAGATTGAATAACACTTTTCATTCGTTAGTGTCTAATTACTACCGCTTCTCTTTGGCATAATTAATTAAAAGTTGAATACCGCAGCAGAAATTGCAACAATGCTCGTTAACATAGCCGAATGAAGTTTTTAAAAGGTTCGCTGATTGACCATAAATCCATCTTTTGGGTCAACATGTAAGCTTTGTCTGGCGCTTATCCTATGTTGTCATCGCTTGTCTTAATTCGTCTTGCCTCTCTCTGTTTTCTAAATCTGTCTTTTTTCCTAAACATGTCATAGTCTTAAATACTCTTATTTTATCCTGTTTTTGTCTGTCTGTCTAAATCAATTATTATCATCTCTCTCTCTCTCTCTCTCTCTCTCTCTCTCTCTCTCTCTCTTCCTCCCTCTCTCTCTCTCTCTACCCACCCCCCTCTGAGTCACATTGATTTAACTTTGTTTCAACAGTTACCGAAGCAACCTTATTTAATTTTTTAGTGAAAGAGGGGGTGGGTGGGGGTTAGCTAAGCTTTCGTGATGAACTGAAAAATTCGCTATTTCAGTTTTAGAGCAACCTTTAGAGAAAGAATAAAAATTGCAAATCTAGCTTGAAAATTTGACAGCAAAGAGACACAAATAGGCCATTCTGGAGAGATATAATCGTAGATAGATGGTACACTAGATAAATACATAAATAAATAGATAGATCTAGGGAGAAAAAGAAAGAAGATGAGACAGATTGATATGTCAGCGAAATAGACTGCGATAACTTTGACAGATAGATAGACATGCAGACAGAGACATAAGGCTAGGGAGAAATAGAAAGAGGAGAAGATATGTTGATACAAAGAAAGCGAGAAAAGGAGAGAGGGCTATCTCTCACTCCCATCAGCTAACACAGCACGCGCTTCATGTTTAGGGACTGAGTTCTCCCCTTATCTCTGAGTGAATGGAGACTACGAAGATCAACTCACACTATATAACATGCCTCTCCCGACTGTATGAAGGTGAAATACTTTGATAAATAAACTGAGGGCATGTGCGCAATGTTGCATCTATAGAAGATCTCTAAATTCCTGCTCAAACTTAGATTTCGCACGTAGCCAAATAATTTCTTTGCCAATGTTTCATTCCAGATAGAGAATTTTTATACATTGCAACTAGATGCTCAGATTATTTCATTGATAAAATATTGCGCTTTTAACTGAACCAACCTCTTAACTTCATCCAATCTTTTTCTGCCTCATTCTGTCCGCATCTTCAGGTAACTAAAGATTTCGCCATGGTGACGGTAAAGAGCCGTACCTAGAACTCAAATTAGATCTAGATCTTAATTCAGGATCTTGTCGCAAAAATAGAGATAACCTTAAAAAGTTGAACTTTACGATGTAAATCCTTTCAAAAATTTCCCAGAATATTAACACTATGTTTTCCATCGAAAGAAAATCCGGTTTTGAGGTCTTTTCTTGAAATTTATTGTAAAATCAGAATGCAGAAGAGCAAGGCTCTACTGCTAGATTACTTTCATCGTGGATACTTTTTTGCGGCATCTTACGTCAAGTTGGCGCAATGGATTGCAATCGGAAAAAGCTAGATCTGCCAAATTCAACAAGAATTTGACACTGTTTATCCGATACTCGGCGCAAAAACCATGTTAATCCTCGGCGCAAAATTTTGATTTAGACGACTGTATGTCGTAAAGATACATAACTATTATTTAATCTTCAGGGTATTTTGCTTCTCCTGTTTAGCTCAAAGATATGTGTTTTATTGCTTGCCTTCTATATAAATCATTTCTCAGAACAAGGCAAATAAAAAAAGGACTTATAGAAGTCTTTCACTACAAATGCGAGCATTCTGTGAGCTTCCGATATATTTGTAAAATTACAAGATAATACCACGTAAAGGGCGTTTTGGAATCTTGATACAGTTTCCTCTGAGGACCGCAATAACTACATTCAAAGAAGAAATCCCCCCAGTTGTACAATTTATAACTCAAGTTAAGTACCACTCGCTTTATCGCTGCAAGACACATTTTCATAATGGTATTTACTGTTTCTCTCGTCAATACCAGTGTGCTTCTCACAACGACTGCATAGGTCGTAATTTGAGACCTACGTTTTAGAAAAAAAAAATTAAACTGAAAAAAAACACAGTCTTGCTTTTTAATGACGGAGCCTCAATTTATACTGACACGATCGTGCTTGTCTAAAAGGTTACTCAACATTCCAGACCTTAGTAGGCAATTGAATGGTTACAATTGCTTTAAGGTATTTGCCGAATTTCAGCAATTTCTATATGCGAACACAGTCATTTTAGGTTACTCGTGGAATAGGTCATGATTGCTATGAAAATTAGCATCATGAGTCCTATATAGATCAAAGCGATGTCCTAAATCGTGTCAAGTTATTGCTTCCATGGGCCTAATTGGTGATCCAATCTGAGAACTTCAGCTTCAATAATAAGCCTTAGTATCTAAATTTCTTGTCATCGGGAAGAGGCAGAAATCAGAAACAGCATAAAAAGTTTCACAATGCATTTACCTTTGAAGACTCCCCTTTATTTCAACAATTAAAAAAACCAGATTATTTCATCTTGCGCACTTACTGTCTATAACACAAAATGGAGAAATGCTTCCCAGGTTTCACCAACTTGTTTAAATAGTTGCCTTTTCCTGCGATATTGTTATAAGCCGTATCGTTGAAATTGGCGAGAAAAAAAAACACCACACAACACAAAACACAGAACAAAACAAATCAGCAGCAACAGCAAACAAACAGTATAGTACAATGTTCAATCACTGACCTTATAATTACGCACCTTGATAATTATCCTTCGTAGTTTTAAACAAATAAAAAAATGGTCACGCCTACTAAAAATTAAAATATATCTGACCGTATCGGAAAACTTTGCGTACTTAGAGAGCTATTTATCTCGAAGTCCGTCCGGTGATGCGCTGACCTTTACTTAGTACGTGACGACTTCATTATTCAGATCTACTCCTTGATCGAGAAAGGTCATTTTGTTAATTTAGTGAATTACGAGGTGACTCGGACATGCTGCCTTTATCCTTTAGACCTAGCGCATGCGCAAGCCTCATGACCCTGACAGTGTTGGTCAACAGTGTAGGTAGAAATGGTGGACAATTATGGGGTGAAAGAAGAAAATAACAGCAGGTTAAAAGAGCAAAATTGAGAACGGAAATCAGATACAGGGGCGAAACGATCTTATTTTAGGTCATGGCTACCCAAAATTATTTTTATTAATATATGATACTCATTATCTTAGAGTATTTAAGACAAAAGCAAAAACAAAACTAAATAAATCAAATTTAACACTTTCTGCCCAACAAAGAGGTTGATTACATTTACACTGTAATCAGTTTTAGATGTTTGGTCTTTTGGTCTTTACGGCTAGCAGGCAAAGAGGTAGTGCGAAGTAACCCTTCACTCACAAATGACAGACAGTGAGCATGACATTGTCCTTAGGTAGTCATCACTCGTCCGACGGGTTGTTCGTCCTGCTGATTCATATATTTTGTTCTCCTCATGACAGTGCTCCAAACGGGTATTCTTTTTTGCAGTATTCAACCAAAATAAGAGTTATGATGAGATAAATACGTTCTTGATTATGAACAGTGCTATACGTTTCTCTGATATAAATTCACTGATCTAAAATATCAAAATGAAGCGCAAAAATGAAAACATGAATCAACTGAAACATGTTTGTTGGAACAATATCGGAATATTATCACTAGAGTATTAAATCGAACCAACAGTTCCTATTGTGATAATATCAGTCACTCAGGCTTGGCAAACGATGTAACACGGCGTGTTTTCTTCTTCTTTTTTTTTTTTTTTTTCGCAAACTCATCATTGATACATGTCAGATAAGATATACACTCTTGCTTCCATGATGAACTGACTCTCAGACGATGCTAAAAAAAAGTAGTTTACATGTATCTCCTGTAAAGCCTTTCTGCAGCTCTCTATGTCACCCAGTGCCAGGCCAATTACACCTGGTGTTAAGCCAGTCAATTCTCACCTGCTCCACTGACCAGGTATGACGGAGGGACTGTCTGACTGTGTTGACGACCCAGGCCTGGGAAAGTTGGATCAAGGTCAGCAGGTCAAATGAGGGCGAGTTATGACAGGACTTATCGGAGTGGGAAAATTCTTCGCCAAATTTCTGCGACTATGAGAGACAATCAACTCCGTCGAATCAGAGATTTTAACGGATGAAGGAGATCTTCAGAATGAATTTTACTTGATCTTATTCACTTCGGTTAAAAAAACCCCCCACAAAAAACCAAGAACAAAAAGAAACAAACAAAACAACTCTCCCCCCTTCCTGAAGATTTGATTAAATATTAAAAACAATATAAATTATACAGTCATGGATCTATATTGCAAGTTTTGAACTCTTAATACAATTATCAATCATAATAAATGGTTTTCGTTTGGGTAAACGTTTAGAATTTGTTGATCTAACATCTCAAAATCAACGCGTTCAATAAAATAAAAAAAAAAACAAAACAAACAAAAAACAAACCTCTATGTAGTAAATTCTCTACGAGTAAATATTCTTCAATTTATTTTTCCAAACGATTTCAAACAGCTGTAAAAGTACAAACAACTACAACACAACTGGAATAAACCCTAAACTACAAAATCAAAACAAGATACTCTGGAGCACATCAACAAAATTTGGTGTTGTGCACCGTTTCCTGTCTCCAAACCGGGCTTTCCTCTCCTAAGCTACCCTTCTATACAATATAAATGTCTGTACTTAAAGCGCTTGCCTTGTGCCATCGCTTACAGAGTCATTACTGATTGACTAAATCATTGTCGTTTTCGTTTGTGTAACAGGATGACAAGTTCTTAATGATGTGAGACAAAATAACCGGTGGTTAAAAAAAAAAGATTTCTTCTACAACAGTGTGTCCGATTAAGCATCACGTTGTTGACTCACCAGCTAACAATTCAATATTCAAAATCAGATCCCACTTGATGAGCCTTATGCACGGAATAACTATATAATGGAGTATTAAGTATACAACCCTATTCTTCTTTAAAGGAAAGTCGTCGCATCCGTATAAATTATTTCGGTAAATTGAAGAGACTTAAAACTAAATAAAAATCTGAGACATAAATGGAACAATCGGAGAGCACGAATACAAACCGTGACGATGGCTTAGAATCTAAGAATTTTATTTAAAAGCTAAGGACATCCTGAATAGACAAACAAATGCTTAAAATCTGTCAGATGAGAGGCAGAACAGCCTCTGATTCCCATAATTATGGGCGAGATATATTCACAGGATTGAGGTGAACAAAGAATGGTAGGAATAAAGGAGAGAAATTTGTTAAGAGCATTATGGAATGTACAATAAAAGGTGTATGCAGCATTTTAATGAGAAAAAATTCAATTAAATAGTATAGAACACTACAAAATCTGGTTTGGCAATAAGGTGAAAGTAAGACGTTCTGTAAAAGACAGTAATAACCGGTTTTTGTGTCGATGTCCAAAGAATTCAAAAGCTTTCCATTTTCTATCGACCTATTCAGAACCTCTGACAATCAAATGATTTTTGGTTAGGCCTTTCTTTTAAACTAGATAAAAAAAAAAATAAAAAAACAAAAACAAAACAAAACGAACCTTATTATCCTAAAAGTAAACGTGTAAGTTGCACAAAACATAGATTAAGAGATTGCAAAATAAAGGTTTTAATAACTTAAACCTTCCAAATTATATTTTATGATGTAAAAATGTAAACATGTTTAGATTGTCATGTTCGTTCAAACAACAAAATTCAGAAAGAACAAGGTGACATTTCTAAACATTTCAGGAAGCAAGGTTATGATAATAATTATTATTATCTTTTTTTTTTAAATTTTTTTTTGGACAGACTGACATATTATTACAAGCCAGACACTGATTAAGTCGGTGTTTATTACTGTTAATAATTTCAAAAAATCAAAACTAAACAAAAAGGTTAAGATTTAAAGTCAAGCATATTAGACCTCTTTATAATTTACTTTCAACTACTACGAGTATCTTTCTGGTTGCAACCTAACAAGCGGCGCATCAGATATCGGCGTGTAAATTTAAATTGCTGACTGTTTGTGTTTATGCAAGCGTTATAACACAAAAATTAGTCATTGAAACTTTCACATAGCAGCGCTATCCAACATGCTTTTAGACACGTTTGTATTGACTTTATTTGTATTGCAATGTTAACGTAACATTCTATTTCTTTTGAACCAATGCTTTCATGAATAATTTAACATTTGTAGGTACACAAATATTGATTTCTATTTTTAAAGGAAAAAATAATTTAATATTCAAAGACCTAAATTTTTTTAAAATATAAAGATAGTTTAGACTAATTGTACCAACTTCAATTGAAAAGGACGCTAGTTCAGCAGAGAATGTAACTGGTTTTATGCGACATGACGAAAGCTCAATCATAGTGATGAACTTAACGTTAATGGTCTCATATCTCACACACGCTCTGAAGAGTTCGTGTTTCGATCTCACTCACGCTCTGAAGAGATCTATCGTAACTTCAGCCCAATGAACGATTGGTTAATATTAACCTCTAATACTTTGCGCAGACCGTTACTACTAGGCGCAAATAAAATAAGTCTGTAGTAAAAAAAAAAATAAATAAAAAAAATAATATATATATATATATATACATACACACACACACACACACACACATATATATATATATATATATATAATCGGAGCATCTCTCTCACATCACAAAAAGACCTGGAAACAATAAGAAAGATTGCAGAAACAAGACAAGAATGGACTACCTTCACCGCAGACATAAAGAAGGCTGCCGAAGCTGCGAGGTCGGACGACACTCCTAGCGGAAGGCCTTAATAATAATAATAATAATATATATATATATATATATATATATATATATATATATATATAATTATCACTTAGCGTACCTAGCTATGGTAGATGATCTAAAGAATATTTTTCCAAAACTTGGTGGATGCCAATCCCTTATGCTCATTAACGAGAAAGTGAGGCACGTTTTCACCTCCACCACTGCTCAACTAGGAAGTCGCGACAGACACTGTGCCAACAGTGCTTTGAATGATTACAAGGAAATTATACTTTTGCAATGTTTATATCAAATTTACTCATTCTTTGGCCGTGGAATTTTATTTGTTTTATTATGTAAATGTTGACAAAACAAATATGTCTTAAAGTATGGAGCAAGATAAAAAAAATTTAAAGTACAAACGAAAATCCAGAAACGGCTCTTGTAAACAAACTATCCACCGGATGATGACTCCCACAGTTCGCTTCTCTCCTTTCACCTTATATACCTGGTATCCAGCTCTTACCTTGCCGGCCGCAATACAAGCTAAACAAAATAATTGTTATGACACTTCGCACCGCCCTGGAGCACGAATGCCTTATTTGTATGAAAACAATATAACAACCTAAGCATAACCCTACTCTCAATTAGCGATACTTGCTTAAAGGCCAGCCTTCAACCTAAAAAGTAATGCATTTTATCTTAATTCTCAACCAAAAAAAAAAGTTAATGAAGATAAATCGAGAATTTGTTTACTGGTTGACCTGTGATTAGATCGCCACGACTCAAAAAAAAAAAAAAAAATAAAACAAACAAAACAGCAACAGCAACAAAAAACAAGCACATGGTTAATAAACTGATATAAATCTTATACAGGAAAAAAATGATATACTTGAATTTATTACTACTAGCTTCAAAATTAATGAATGTTTTTCTTAGAAACTAAACTTTACGAGAAACTGATACAATAGAACTCGATTTGCCAATATATTTGCCACTCAAGAGGAGATTTGAATCGATATTCGTCGTAGGCGTATCATTTGCTTTGCTGACTCAACTAAGGTAATCGAAATATTTGTGAAAAAAAAACAAGTTAACATTAGTTAATTGGTAAGGTCAGAACATGTCCATTTCAAAATCTCTCTCTCTCTGTCTCTCTCTCTTTCCCTCTTTCGCTTTCTGTCTTTGTCTCTCACTCTCTCAGATGTAAAAAGAATCATGCCAAGGATAAGGGAAATGTGATAAGGGGTAGATGTGAGGGGCGGAGTCGAGAACTAGATAACAAAAACATACATATTTGAGAAAATTTGTAAGAGATTTGATGTTGTATGTTTAGGCAAAGAATGGAACAATGAGAAACATAGAGTATGTGTGAGAGAGGGATAAAAAAGAGAGATTGATAGAGGTAAATAGATAGTAAAAGAGAGAAATAGTGTGAGATAGACGAAAGAAGAAATAGTCACAGAGAAAGAAAGAAAAAGAGAGAGAAAAGAGAGTGATTGACAGAGCGTGTGTGTGTGTGTGTGAGAGAGAGAGAGAAAGAGACAGAAAAAGAGAGAGAGAAAGAGACAATCTAAAAGCAAATTATTTAAAATCTCCATAGCCTGTCCCTATATCTCACCCAAAGCAATACACATAAAGATTAAGATTTACTTCAATCTCCTTTTTATTATAAGAGTTTCTCAAACTGTGTTGTCGTGAGACGCCGCATTCCTGACAGCCAGATTAGCCTGACGAGACAGAAACAACTCTCAAAGATTCTCAACACCTCGAGACAGTCATAGAGCAGTATATCGCCAGTTTCATTCATCAGGTTTTAAAAGATTGAAAAAGGCGGCTTGTAGATGTTTTAGAGCATGAAAATCATCAGCTTTCTCATGCAGTACGAAGTTTGAATCCCATTATTTTACCTTACAAGTAAATTGCATAGAGAGTATCCAACACATCAAGGTGAAGGTAAATCTGATTCAAGATTCTTTCATTCAGGCAAATATTGCATATTAATGAAGCTAGACAGGTTTAATTTTTTTGAGACAAAAAAAAAAAAGAAAAAGGAAGAAAAAGCTGTGTTTGACTATCCCTTTTCAATTTTACTATAAGGCCGAGAAACCTTTTCTCTTTGTTTTTTTTTTTTTTTGCAGAAATGTATAAAGGGGGTGAATTTTATTATGGTTACAGGACGTTGAGATGCAATTTTCAAACACTGTCTTCATTTTGTCATATCGTTCGTTGATAACATAGGATTTTAAAACGGCAGTCAAGTATTTCCAACCCATGCATGTATGAATTATCATCTAAAAATGCATTGCTACCATACTAGGTCTAGATCTAGCTGTTTCGAAAACTTGAGTCATCTCTAATATGATATACTTATTAACACAGTTCTGCTGACCTCTTTCAATATGACTACATATTACTATAAAAAAATAATCTTACTTCTGCTATTTTCATGTTTACAATTCAGATAGATATGATCTTGGCCTTAAGCGTAGACCACCCAAGATGTAGAAAAAAATATAGGGATAGGACTTATCCTACCTACCTGGATGTACACCTTGTCCTTTTATTGTTGGTCGAGGTCTTAACATGTATGACTAAGAGCGACAGTTGGGTTTAGATACAAATAATCAATCCTGAGAGTTTTTTTTTTTTTTTAAATCATTGCATCACTGCACTTAAAGATAAGACAAGGCATAATTATTATTCTGAAAAAGAGTAAACATAGCTCTGTCGTGAACTCTTTATGTATACAATATGTGTATCTTATATGTCTACCTGTTATGTGTCATTTTCAGTAAGTGAAGTTTTTATATCAAACTTTTTTTTATTTAATTTAATTTTTTCTTTACAAAAATGAAAATTATATCGAAAAAATGTATATTAAAATCTGTCACAACTCTCCAAAATTTTGAAGTTTCATCATATTTTTTTCTTTCATTCCTTCAAATTGAAAATCTCCGCAGGTAAGTTTTATCAGATTCAACATCTTATCCCAATTCTAACTCATTTTTTCCAGCCCCAGCAATATCGCCAAAAGCCTGGTTTCTATGCTCATGAAACGATAAAGGATGTTTCTTATTTTACACCATTTGAGTTTCTCGAGGGTTTTTATATGGATTCCCTCCTTTGTTTGCTCCGACAACTAACTTTGCGGTTCTTGAGCCTGACAGCAGCTCAGTTTGTAGCTTTACTATTCACCTTAGACGGATTAGGTACCCGCCTTGTCATCTTCTAATAAAGGAAACTTTGTAGATGTTTCTTATCTTCCGTTACTAAACTCATTTAATTAGTATCTTCGAAATAATAAAAAACAACAACAAAACAAAACAAAACAAAAGAAAAAAAACCCAACAGAACAAATAAAAATTCTTCTTGGTTCCCTGTTCCCATAAAGCCAGGGTATATGGAATGTTAAATATCTGGTATGTCACCAGTACACAAAATTCCAGCCCTTACATGTAGAAATGTAAAATTAACGTGATCTGCATATGAAGCGCATTTTGTTGCATATCTCTATGCATAATTCTTTTCCTGCATCAGCTGTTCATTATTCGAAATAAGAGAAGAAATACAAGTTATAACAGCGAGGAATGTCATGAGGCACAGTGCGGTAAACAGATTCTAAAACGGCTCTAGGATTGATGAAAAACTTGCAGGTGTAACATATTTCTTTGACATCTATCGATGTTTTATTAGGCCATATCTACGTCCACCTGCCGATTCAATAAAGACACAAATGATCAAGGGCGGTCGATCTTCAATACTTCAAGTCGCTCAAGTCTTATAAGTTTGTGATTTTATGCACAGGGCTCCCTCTGAAAACCATAAAACTCCAAAATTTTTTATTTTGTTTTGTTTTGTTTTATTTCTTCAGCTACATAAGTTAAGTAACCGCCTCTTTGATAGGTACACCAAATGGCTCATATGACTTCATTGATTCAACATTATTCACATAGAGGCATTGTTATTTCATTTGACAGGATAATGTAGTTCCTTTTAAAGGGACACACGGTGCACATTTCAACATGATATGAGAATAAGCTTTAAAAACTTGAAATCTTTCAGATGTTTAGCATATCTTTAGGATCAAGTCAAATAAATTCAGACTGCTTTTAACTCGGATCATAACTGTACACTTGATTTTTTTTTAAAATCATCTGTGTCCCCCCCTTTATACTGTGATGAATAACCGCCCATCTAGTGTTGTGTTTTTGATACTGGTGTTGAGAAAGAGAACAATCAATACTGAAGTGCGTTAAGAATGGGATCTATTATAATTACACTCGAAAACGATTCATACTGACTCGATTTCTGTCAACTGGCAAAACTATTCCCCAATTGAAAAGCGTCATGTACGAACTAGCTTAGCAAAACATAGATGCCCGAACATACGCGATACTTTTGTTAAATCAACAATCCCTTACGGAAACTGATAACTTGGGACCTCTATCGGAAAAACATAACTGTATGAAAAAGGATTTTTATTTTTTCAATCTAAATATAAACACATTTAAAGCAAAAATAAAAGAACAATATACACAATTTAATTAGAAAGGATTTATCTTATTGGTTGATAGCAGATTTAATTGTTATTTTAAGTAGATCCTAGACCCTCATTTGCATCTAGCTCAAATGAAATAATAGACATGAGCACTGATGTCACAACTAGAGTCAAAGCTCCTTAAAGCTCTTCTGCTTTTTAAGACTGTTGGATCCAAATAAATATAAAAACGTGCACATTATGCCATTGACTTTTACGACTATCAACCGTTTGATAGGAAATAGGTCAACTGGAAAATTATGTTGGAAATTTCTCACGTATGCTAAACACCTCATACGTCGGTGAGGAGAATGTTTAAGTCTTATGTTTTTTAATTACGATCGAGGTATCCCATCATTGGATGAGCTTTTTAAACCAGTCAGCAAACCAACTATATTTATGAAAGTTCTACCAATAGCAACAGGCTTAAAATCAGCAAAACCAATCAGTTGATAAAAAGGCATAATAATAAATCTAGGGCTTGTGCATCTTTCAGCTCTGCTTTACCCGATTATGACTTCATAAGATATGGCAATGCCCAGCTGTAGAAGAAACATATGAACAAAATCTGGATAAACTGTTTTTTTTTTCCTTCTCAGCACCAGTTACGTAAGAACAAACGGACCGTACTTTGATCAGACTTATCGGGGCCCTGGACAAAGTAACTGGTCAGACTAAAGACTCCATGTCCACATGCCATTCATGCATTTCAAAAGTGTCAAGTTCGTATTTCCGATCACAAACCGGTCAATTTTTCACGTGCCATGGTAAACTGGATTTGACAGGCCTTTTGGACTCTTCTGGCCCTAAGTCAAGTTAACATCGAGGCTATTGGGTCACCTGTGGTCACCTGTGGTCAGCCCTAACCAGGTGTGTAGGGTACGCAATGCCGCTTACTGATCTGACACTGACAGTATCAGTGCCGTGGCACTGACAAACTCAACGATCTGGCATTTGCTAATGGTTAAGCTATTGAGTATAATAGATTAGAAAAAGGGGGAAGAATTATAAAACTGTTATAGATAAAATTTTAAAGCAAAGATAAGAAAGTTATTCCCTGAACTCAAACATTCACTTCAAATATACACAAAGCTTATACCCTTCGAGTCGGGAGCGTTTGTGACTTGCTTGAATAATCTGGGCCATTATGAGTTAATTCTTTTTACTGCATTTTATAATTTCTTAGTTGTGCCTTACTATTACATAAGAATCAAACTTGCTTCTTTATAAATGTACTAGAATCAGGTTTTGTTCATTTTGCGCCGATTCATTTGCTTGAACGATGCGCTGTATGTTATCTCTCTCTATTGGACAAACTGAAAGCTTTCTTTAAAAAAATTCCTTCATACGTGTAACGTATCTCTTTTAAAAATCTTGACAAGATCCTCATCTCCACAACAAAGCACTTTCGCCTAAAAGCCATAATTAAAGTAAATGTCATTATGCCCTTATAAATAGTTTTTATCTATTGTTATTGCTCTCATAATACTTCCTCTTCGACACAAAAATACATAATCGGTACTATAAAACAAACATGAATTTAAATATGTCGATAACTACACATTATAGAAATAAAACAGTGTAATCTTTTTCGATGTAGTGACTTTCCTCAATGTGAAAGATTTGGCATCTTGAGATAAATAATTAAATACTATTTCAGTCGTTTCATTGATAAAATTTGAATGTACCAGAAAAAGGACAAAATAAACAATCACACTCACACAGGACAAATCCAGCAGTAGATCCAACAAAACGATGTTTTTACAACATAAAACTCAAGTAATATAGAAATAACATGTTTGTTAACAAAATAAAATTTCAAATGTTTGAACTACATAATAGCGGACTCCATCTAAGACTGTATGTCGATAAATAGAGGCGATTGTGTTTTTTTGGCTTATTTTGACGATATTTTTTGACATCTATTATAAGTGCTAAACTGAAATAAAAGTCATATAAAATGAACCATTCTATGCACTTCTAAAATGTGCACTTGATTCCAATGTTTTCTTTTCATATATGAGTAATATATAATCTACACAATATGCCCTCCAGACCATCAAGGTATCATATCCTTAACACGGCTAAACTTATCAATATCAATATGATAACTTCTCTCTTGAAGATGAAATGCTGCTAATCTGCTTTAACATACGCCTAGGCCTGCCAGACCAAGCAAAACTCAGAGATTTCTGATAATTATAGGCGTGAGTTTGAGAGAAAAATCTAAACATTGAACGTGTTCTGAGGTAGTAAAAGGCATGTCAAGCGGCTGGTGTGATATGTCAAGATTACTAAAAGCGTGTTTTTTTTAGTGGAGTGAGAAGGATGCTTGCGGGTTGTGAAGGTCGAACACTATCAGATTCACAGAATTTTTTGTTGAAAGAAGCAAGGCAAAAAAGCGACAGATTTAAACAAATTAAACGTTAAAGCTTAAGAAATAAAAGAGGCGGAGTGAGGGGAGAGAGAGAGAGAGAGAGAGAGAGAGAGAGAGAGAGAGAGAGAGAGAGAGAGAGAGAGAGAGAGAGAGAGAGAGAGAGAGAGAGAGAGAGAGAGAGAGAGAGAGAGAGAGAGAGAGAGAGAGAGAGAGAGAGAGAGAGAGAGAGAGAGAGAGAGAGAGAGAGAGAGGAGAAACGGAAATGATGTAGAGAGAATACAAGAAAGAAAGAAATAGAAATAAAGGATACGGAAAAAAATGTAAGGAGTGAAGAGCTATAGGAAAGGAAAAAAGAAAAAAGACAAGTTAATAAACGTGAGATAAAACAAAGGCGAGAAAGGTAAGAGTGAAAAGGACAAAGACGAAGATGAAGGGACAGGATGAGTAGCGACAGTGAGTATGCGTGTGTGTGTTTGAGAGAGAAATAAGAAAAACACACTAACGGGGGGAGGGAAGTGGACGGGGGGAAAAAACAGATTGGACAGCGCTTGGCAGTCCAGATCAAAACACGCCTTAAGAGGATAACAAAAACTGGCCCAAGGTACTAAACGCCGGTCAGGCAGGGAGTGGAAAAAAATTAATAGTTTCGTCGCGCCAAGGGTGTTTTATGAGATCATCATGAAAGGCCGAAATGGGTATATATGCTATTTTTAGCAAATAGAATCCACTCTTTAAAAAAAAAAAAGAAGAGAAAATGAAATCATGCTGAAGATATTCAAAACATCATTACAACAGCAATAGCAAGCTATTAGCAAAATTTGCAATAAACTTCCCAAAAATTACTAGTTTTCCTTTTTAATCCCCTCTGCTGAAAAAAAAATTGAGCTCCTATCGCAATCCCATCATCACATATGAAATATTTTGAAGAAGTAAAAAATAAATACAAATTTTTAGACAAAAGATAACTGATAATTTGGAAACGTGACTTTATGAAATTCAAAATATCAACGAATGTTTGAATTACTGGGTCACTGCAGCCTATGAAAATTTGTTTTTCAAAGCTTTATAATGTGAAAGCAAAATTTTGAATGTTTTGAAATCAAGCCTAAAATTGTTTTATATAATTTTGGCGTGACCTTTAGAACCCAACTCTGCATTTCCGAGTCGCATGCATAGGTCATGGTAAGGCAATTTTCGACTTTAAATTTTATTTGGACCTTCCACTTTATCTCTGAAATTTAAACTCTATCATTGACCAATTACATTCTCTCTCTATTTCCCTCTCTCTTTCTCGGCCATCCGATTTTGTATGTCTGCCTCTTGCAAACATTGGTTATTTCACTTTCTTCCACGCTCTCTCACTCTGATGATCTCTCTTTCTCTCTGTCTGTCTGTCTCTCTTTCTCTGACACCCATATATATTTCTGCAAAATCAGACGTTTAAGAATAAAATAATGACGTATTCTTTCAAAAAGTCCCAGGATATATAAATATTATGCCTTGGTCTCGCTATCCTAGAATTATTTGTAATAGTTTCATTCCCTTGGAGGTAGGCGTTGAAAATCTATTTTAACCTTTCTGATAAAATCGAAGGACAATTTACAGACTTTACGTTAAGTCTAAAATCATTTTCACAAAGGGTTTAAAAAATAACCAAAACGTTGCAAATTAACGACTTGCAATTGCAAGGAGGGTGGAATTAAGCAATATCTTATTCTTCAAAATTAAAAATTATGGAACAAAAAAAAAAAAAACAGTATGCGTATTCAATGAGCACTGATGTTAGTATCCAACATACAAACAAAACATAATTCTGTCCAAATATAGAATGAACCATGAAGTTGTTTATAGTTACTCTCTTGCTCTTTCTCTGCATCATCATAAAAGACTCATTCTCTCTACAAGAAAAAAAATGTAGATCAAAGATTAAAAAAAAAAGGTCGATGGAAAGAGAGGAGCTGGAAAACAACTAACAATAAAAAAATGTTTAAAAAAGTGGGGAAAAATCTGCACAGAACAAACACACCGATAAGGAAACCAACAGCGAACAATCCCCAACAAATAAAAAGCGTTCTAAAAACGGAAAGATAAGAGCAAACAGAAAGACTCGGCATTGAGCAAACACGGCGCAACAATATAAGGCGGGGTTTAAACAATCCCAATATAGCAATAAAAAAGGCAGGTAAAAAGGTTAGAAATGTTCTTCTGTTTAGGGCTAACATGAGCAACAATGAGAGGAAAAGACAGGCGCGACTGAAGATTAAAATTGAAACATTCTAATTCCAATATGTCCACGTAGATTATCTTGTTTTTCAAAAGGTTGTTTTCGGAATCCAGATCGAAAAAAATCGAGTTTGCAATAAATGCTGAATCCGTGCCCTAAGATAAGCGCATCCAAATAACTTTGCGTTCGTTTAGAGCAGCTTTCAGCCAAACGGAAAGAGTACAGACTTTAAGGGTCGTATAATGAAATGAAAAAATATCTATGCGACAATCTTAATCCAATGCTTTCAGCGTAGGATTACGATGTATCATAAACTCCCTATGCATTTATCAATAACGACTTAAGTCATTAAATCTTACTGCATTATTTCAGCAAATACGAGCAAAATTTCGTTGATTAAGATTGATATAGACATAAAGTCTCACCCCTGCAATATATACCTACTTTGCATTGAAAAAAATAAAGTAAAGTTCCTTTCAAAGAAATACTAGAAAGTTGCTATTTTCGTTTGCCAAAATATGGTTGCACCAATTCTCACCTGATTTAAATGAGAATCACCCTCATGTCATAATTCTCACCTGATTTAAATGAGAATCACCCTCATGTCATAATTCTTACCTGATTTAAATGAGAATCACCCTCATGTCATAATTCTTACCTGATTTAAATGAGAATCACCCTCATGTCATAATTCTCACCTGATTTAAATGAGAATCACCCTCATGTCATAATTCTCACCTGATTTAAATGAGAATCACCCTCATGTCATAATTCTTACCTGATTTAAATGAGAATCACCCTCATGTCATAATTCTCACCTGATTTAAATGAGAATCACCCTCATGTCCTAATTCTCACCTGATTTAAATGAGAATCACCCTCATGTCATAATTCTTACCTGATTTAAATGAGAATCACCCTCATGTCATAATTCTTACCTGATTTAAATGGAATCACCCTCATGTCATAATTCTTACCTGATTTAAATGAGAATCACCCTCATGTCATAATTGTCACCTGATTTAAATGAGAATCACCCTCATGTCATAATTCTTACCTGATTTAAATGAAAATCACCCTCATGTCATAATTCTTACCTGATTTAAATGGAATCACCCTCATGTCATAATTCTCACCTGATTTAAATGAGAATCACCCTCATGTCATAATTGCATCGGACAACAAACGGAAAGCTTTATTCTTGATAATGAACCTCATTTGCATACGCTTTTTTTTACAGATAACAACGTTGGAACACAACAATTGCAACTTTCATATCTATCATTTTGTAACTGATGACACACAGACACACACTGTCTCTCCTTTTTTTTTCCTCATTCCCAATGTTTCTCTGTCTGTCTATCTGTTTGTCTGTCTGTCTGCCTGTCTGTCTGTCTGTCTCTTTGTCTCATTCTATATCTCTTTTTCTCTCTCCCATTCTCAATCTCTCGCTAAAAACTTAGAATCTTCTTTTGTCATGAATAAAAGGGGGCTGGTAAAAATCTAGTAAAGCACTCATCCATGAGACCCACTCCAGCTTTTCATCTTTGGTTCAAATCACTTCTGATCATCTCTATTCAGCCTGACGGAGGCTTTTAATTAAACGAAAAAAAATGCCAAACTTTATTATTGCAGCAGCTGCTGCAGGCTATGGCTTAAGGCGAACAATACCCCAATAACAAATTCCCCCAAAAGATCAATCAATCAATCAATCAATCCATCCATCCATCCATCAATCATTATATCAATGATTTAATCTTATGCAATAAGAGAAAATAACTTAAAATTCTTTCATTAATTGAAACAGTACAAGAAAGGCTCTTCGTGTCTGGATTAAGTTGTTAACACTTTCATTGCAAGCGGTTATCATTGTGATATCAGAATCACACAATTTCTTGCTGTGAATCATTTACCAATATTAATTCGTGAAATATCTATATCTATTAGATAGAAACTTTCGATAAATTAACGGCCTAGACTTCTTTAAGGCCAGTCAACATTTGGTATTTACTCTTGAAACTATAATCCTGCTTTGACAGGATATTGCTCTATAAGGCAGATACCACTCCTTTACTGAGGCAGGCAGTCGAAGGCTATGTTTAGGATTCCAGCCGGATTCTTCTACAATCAAGATTCCGAATATTTTGCGCTAGCTCTGTCGGTTGGTTCATTGACTCTGTGCTACTTGTCATAGCAGGTCCACATCATGTTCTCTTAGACCAATTTTTAGCACATTGCCCAATAAAATATAAATAAGGCAAAGTTTAAAAAATGAGACCAGAACAGACCCGACTGAAATGACGCGTGAGGTTTGAGCTCGCGATGGGGAATCCATGATAATCTTATCGTAATGACCATCGTGTCTCCGTGCATTCGCCTCCTCCCCCCCCCAAAAAAAAAAAAAAAAAAAAAAAAAAGTAAAGGAGATGACTAAAAACAGTTATGCAATATCAGCTTACCTTCACTAATCACAAGAATGGGATGTGTCTCCTCTGCTTCAAGTACTAAGAAGATTACACGGAATACTTGGTAGCTGATGTAAACATATCATTTCCCGAGCCAAGTAATGACATCCTTGGCATTTGAATCGTAACTGTTGGCAGCGACAGAGAAAAGCCCAACAATTGGCAGTGGCTTTACACTCTTTTTAAAAAAAATAAAAGTTAAAAAAATAAATAAAATAAACGGTCATAAAACAAAAGAAAAAAGAAATAAAAAAAACCAAACAATCACAAACTACTCGGTTACGGGCACTTAACGGTGATTTTGGAATTGTACCGATGTCATGATAAGATAAGTAGAATTGTTTACATCAAATTATCTTTACACAAATAAACCTATCAAAATCTCTGAAGCTTAAGGCAGCAGTAATGTTTTCATCACAACTCTGGGCGTGTTACTGAATCCTTTCAAGAATTATTTCCAGAAATTTTCTGAAACTTATTTTCAGAACTGCTGTGTTCCTTACGCGCTGAGGTATGCATTATGCAGGTTTATTGTGTTTGTACCAGAGATTTATAAGTGACACAACTCTAGTAATTCCATTACGCCAGCGAGCGCAGCTGATATGACGGGCGCCAAATGCCAGGCCAGGTTTCCTGTCACTCAAGCCGCAGGACCTGGTGCAGCGGTGGAGAGGATTATTGGGCGGTGAGGACAGGCGGGTGGAGAGGTTTTTTTTTTCTTTTTTTTTTTTTTTTACAGCCATCCTACCTAAGATCTAGCTTGAGTGCAGATATCGAGAGGGTGGCTGGCCGGCTGGCCATGTGGGGTCTCTACAGGCGCTAGGGGGCGAGAGAGAGAGAGAGAGAGAGAGAAAGAGAGAGAGAGAGAGAGAGAGAGAGAGAGAGAGAGAGAGAGAGAGAGAGAGATGGATAGTTAGAAATATATTTATATATATATTCTCTCTCTCTATCTATCTATCTATCTATCTATATATATATATATATATATATATATATATATATATATATATATATATATATATATATATATAGATAGATAGAGAGAGAGAGAGAGAGAGAGAGAGAGAGAGAGAGAGAGAGAGAGAGAGAGAGAGAGAGAGAGAGAGAGAGAGAGAGAGAGAGAGAGAGAGAGAGAGAGAGAGAATGTTTCGAAACAGAAGCAACTCATATACAGCAATACAGCACAAACACTGTCTGATTACTTCATAGATCCCTAATTAAGTCTTACAAACAGGTGTCTTCAGCGCAGTAGATTTCACATCTGACTTGAACTTTAACATTCAGTATCTTGAGTTCGAGGCATGATGTAGCCGATGAGAAAGTTTAGTGCCTCACGTTCAATGAGTTTTTAGATCTGCCTTGCGTATGAGGATCTTCTTAGAGACAATACCCACCTATAAGTAATCTGTTTTATTTACAAACCCTCTTGCAACAATCCAGACTATACATCATTACTAAAAAACCTGGCAAACTGAAAATGCAGACGTGCAGACAAGTCATGGAACCATTTCACGCCCTGCGCAGAGGACATTCTCATCTACACCAGCCTCTATTTCAAATTATTTAATCTCCACACTTTGTCAGGGCCACCAAAATCATTATTATTTGATCTGTCGACGCGTTCCCATACAAATTTTTGATAATTTTAAAATTAGTTGTGGAGGATATGATTGTGATCATTCAATCTGTCAGGGCGTTCCATAGCAAATCTTTGAAAGTTTTTAAATCTTTTATGGAGAATATGTCAGGTTCTTCTAACACATTGAAGACCATTACAAAATTCCCTGATCTCTTATGGACCTTCTTGGTCAGCTGCCTGACACTCCAAGCAGTCAACCACGAAACAAACAACACAACTGGCTCAAGCGCTCAATCTTCGATCAGTTGGATACTCTTTTATCTTATATTGAATCCCTGAGAATGCGCAAAAATTAGAGGACCAAATGTAAATCAATTATATACTGGTCATCGTACATCAGGACACTCTCAACCTACAGCCACCGTCGCTCCTATCGCACAGGCATTGACTAGAAACTGTGATACATCCGCTAGGTCAAGGATATCGTGGATATGAACTTTAAAAACGATCACATTTCATCAATTTCAATTTTAGTAAGACCACAGCGGTAAGTATGCGAATTAAGAACACGATATCAGCATGCGAGTTCTCTGACTCAGGGCTCACGCAGTTTTGTTTTAACTGCATTCAGTTTTTTTGTTAAAGTGAAACTTTAGAATGGTTATATAGCTGAATATAGCTGAACAAAAAAAAACCAAACAAACAAACAAAACAAGAACGAAACTAAAAACAACAACAACAACAAAAGCAAACAAACCAAAAACCCAAAGCAGACAGGTGAAAAGAAATTAAAAAGGTAAAAGAATTCCTTTTCCAGTACAATTGCCCCCCCTTCCCCCTTTTAATCAACATTCTTAATGAATGGCTCATCCCGATAATGTTTCATAAAGGCACGAAGTTAAATGACTTTTCTTTTTTTTCTTTTTTTATTTTGCAAGTTCTTTTTATTGAACATTTGCTATGAAATTAAGAACTGTGTAATTAGTGCTTAATTTAATGGTTTATATCAACACGAATTAGTCATCGCGTCAGCAAAAGTTTCGCATTTTAAGATATGTTTTGTTTACACTTATTACCACAATTATTACGAAAATAAATTAAATGGTAACAACATGTGCGTTTTTGTAATTAAGTTTTGACCGAGATTTACACCAAGCCAACAAGAATAAATCTATTGTATTATTTACGTTCTTCGCATTGATAAATCCGGTATGTTTATTTGAAAATAGACCAAAATAAGAAATTACTTGGCATAATGCCCGAATTCGAGGCGCACGAAATAAAAATAAACAGCGGGAGATATCTTTCCTGAATGCGATTGTGAAAGAAGAGGCGTTTGTTGAATTTAAATAGATAAAGTCTTTACCGGCAACACAGGAATTTGATGTAAAGATTTTATGGCTGGAAAATAATTGCTTCATTTTATAACGAGGTGCACCACCATCGTTGTTTTGTTTCCGTTTCGACGTAAACCAATACCTAGCCTCTGATGCAACCTCTGTATTTTGGATTTTAATGTGGAATAAAAAAGTAATAAGGACGAAAAATGGCGTCTTGATTCTCCTTGATTAAATATGATTTAGTTGATCTAAAAATATTCGAGGGCAGCGAATTAATCTTTGTAGCGATTAACATTAATTATTTTTTTCCAGTCAACAAAGAAATATCTTAAAGATGGGTTGTCAAATAGTGTGCTTTTCAGTATAAATGTTCTCAAAGGCTTTATTCAATAGTTTTAGATTAAACCTGAAGAAAAAAAAATATGATTTATAATAGACCAATGCGCAATATCCATCTACAGGTTATATCAAATAGCAAGTTCATTAAATGGATAAAATATATTATAAAAAATATTGTTCAACATCATTATAGACTGTCGGCGTTGTTGATCTTAATGCAACTCAAATCGCTAGTTTGGCTCAGTATTGCCTCAACCTAGGCATAGTTACTAATAACTATCATTTACTAAAGATTTCGTCTAGTTAGAAAATAATGAAACTGAAAAGTTTCAAGAGCACCTTTCGGTTTTAGTTTTGTTAAAAATTGAGCTGAAGTCTTAGAGTTGAAGCATTACGTTTTATTTTCTGATGATTTTTTTTATTCACTTGATTCTAGGAAGAGGATGAACCAAGTAATGGTTACCAAAAGTAAATGAAAATTATCATGAAATCAAAACTATTGGTTCTTCTCCTAAATTCTTCAAAAGGTTGATTAATTTTTTAGAGCATAAATCAGCTTGTTATCCTCGTTAGCGTTTTAGCTAGCAATCTAAAGCAAACATTACAACAAGCGCTTCTAAAAGCTGCTAATTTGTCGAACAAAAATTAACTTCTAACTTGGAATGATAACTCTTTGTGAAATCTCGTTCTCCTCAGACGTATTTCTAGATTTATGAACAAATGGACAACAACAATAACAAAAAACAAAAACAAAAAAGCAAAAAAAAAAAGCAAAAAAAACAACAAAACCAAACAAACAACAACAACAACAACAACAACTACTACAACAACAACAAAAGAAAAAAATAGTTAGGCATGTCGTATTTTCAAGGAAAAACTTGAGGGTATTAAAAAGTAATATTAAAACACAGTGGCATATCCGTATGTCGCCACCTGCCACGAAGCTAATCCTGGCTGAATCTTTGCGGTTATCTAAGATTGTGACGGACGGGAGTAGAGAGGCTTTCTTTTATCCACACACACACACAAAAAAGCGGATAATTTCTAAATAAAATCGTGAGACTTTGAAATACGCGAGAAATTTATCTCTCATTTTTAGAACTCCCCCCTAGAAAAAGGATAAGGAGACGGCTTTTCATCGCCTTTAAAAACCGCCTTATAATTTAGGTCCAATAAAATTAATCATGCCGATGGCAAAATCATCGTAAAGCTGTCTCGCCTATATTAAAAAAAAAAATTTTAAGTAAGTGCTAAAACTATAATGTACATTAAATCTTTCTAGTGACTGCAGCACTGTGCAACACTGTAACTTAACCCTTAGCGAATACGACTTAAAATTGACTATCATCTACTGCCGTTGGCCAATTCGCCGGTTCCAGCCGGCGAAATAATACTTCGCCTCTCAAGAAGAACATTCTTGGAACCGCAGAGAACTTGGAACGGGTACGGAAAAGACATTCTGAGATCCCAACGCAGTCTTAACGTTTAAATTAGTTATAACGGGGAATGCCTCGGGTCTGTACTACATTTCAAGAAGCAAAGACGTGTACAGACTGCTTTTTTCTTACTTAATGTATCAATCATCGCAACTTCAGGACTAAAATTGATGATCAGAATGAGCACCTTTCCCGTCACCTGAGCACCTTCTTCCATTCTCCCTATACATCTTCCTTATCTTTTCTGTATTTCCTTTTGTTCTCGGTTCCATTCATATCAGTGACACTCTCTGTTTAAACTCAGAATTTATTTCACCGCAATACAAAATGTAGCTCAATCCTTTGTCTATGGCAAGACATAAACTGTCTAAATTACAGCCTCTTTGAATGTCAGCTCCAGCCCAACCGATCCTACACTGATCACATCAAAACCCGCTGGAACAGTAAAGAAATTACATTTTTCACACCCTCTGAGAGCTCTTGGGCCTTGATAAAGACCAGGTGTATGCTGCGTGTCCGAATGATTCTATATTTTAATCGTCCTCTAAGTCTCTCAGATTTTTAAACGAGGACCTTGTATCTGAGCTGCACCACCAAAATGCACCAATGACACTGTGTGATTGCCGTCAGCACCCTGTCTAGACAAGTCATAAATGCCTGGCCACTGGCAGGTTGTTCAGCTAAGAAACTTTATGAGCTAATCTTATAGACTTTGATCGTTTTAGGAGGGGCTTGATATTGAGGGTGTCACATTGTTTCCAATTGAGGTTGGGCAGTGATATTGTAAATTTAATACAGCCCGCTCAACGTGACCCGAAGAAGAATTTTCTATAGACTGAAATGAAAAAAAAAAAGATCTAAATTAAACGTTATAGTCTCTAAAACTGCATTATATCGGGATTTATCTATGTGAGGATTTGCTTTAATTTTGTCGGGACTGATACAAAATACGATGCAAGAGTCATGTGATCAATTTACGTCCCATGAGATTTCCGAAAAGTCATATTTGGAAAAACTGAATGCCCGTCAAGGCAAGAAAAGGCCAAATAAGTGGGGTCCAAACCCAAAACAAGATGGCCGGCCTTGTCAGTGTAACTATTGTCAGCTCTGCCAACTGAACTATCTGACACGACTCGGCTCATTCAATAAGTAAGCCTTATTTAAAAAAAAAAAGTAATTTGGTTCGTATGCTCTCGTAAGATTCGTGGAAAAAATGTCGATCCTATAAATAGCCGCTTGACGTAATCTCTAACAATCTTCAAACTGACGAATATAACAAAACCAAACTAACAAAATCTATTTTGAAGTTTGATCACCTGATAAGACGGATTATTTTTTGGATGTGCCAATGATTTTTTTTCTTTGTAATTGACAGGTCGGTTTTTTATTTATTTTACCTCTCATGTCAAACAGTAAAGCCCCTAGCAGAGTATCGACAAAAACAAAACTAACGTTTCTCAACACAAGATCCATAAAGCCCATAAAAAGTTGCAAAAGTTCCCAAGTATGAAAGGATGAAAGTTCAAGAGAGACACTCATTGTGGCAGTTAACCACTCAAACATAATTAGCATTAAAATCTCCACAATACTATTATCAGTAACTTATGGATGTTGTGTGTCATTAAACTAATGCCCAAAACACTCTGATTATCAATAAAATGTAATTGAGATGATCGGCTATTTGTTTATTTAATGGCATCTTTTACGTGGCCTGTGATCTCAGGTTGTTTGTCTATATGAAAAGCCTCATTGAGCATGATAGAGTTGAAAACAAGAGGTTCTTAGTCGACGGCGGTCAAATTGGAAAGGGGGTAGATGACACGGTTTGAATGTTCTAATTTTGACAAGCCATCAGGATATTATCTATAATGTGTTTTTTTTTTTTTTTGTTTGTTTTTTATTCTTACCCCGGCTCATATTGCTCTTTCGGTTGGACTCAAGTCACTGTTTTGAAATTTCAATTCCGATATTATAATAGTTATGCCCATAGAGCTTTCCTGCCAATCAATGGGGAAGAGGGATAAAATATTTCAAGCAGTTGAAACTTTTTTTTACCGCTAGACGCAGGCTGTTAATATTGAGAGAACTTATTGTTCTCTTTATGATCAATATTACCTTTACATGAGACTTTCACTGCTCTCATTAAAATTTAATGTTCTTTACCACATCGCCTTCACATCGCTAAGACACTAAGGTTCAAATGCTATTCATGTAACATGCACAATGCGGCATTCCACACGCCGAATTAAAAAAAAAAAGTCTGTTTAAATCTATGTTTCTTATTTCTTTACATGATTTATATGCCTCCCTTCTTTATCAGTAACTCAACACTTAAATTTTTCCAATACCAGTGAGCAGTAGGATTATTTTGAATTTGCCAAGCTTCAAATAATAAGGCTCAGTTGCTTAGAATAACATGCCATATCATAACAATCTGTCTTGCGGAGAAAGGAAACTTTAACAACAGGCAGGAGCCTTGTTGGGGCTTATCGGGTGGCGCTCTTAATGCCCCTCTCTCTGATGTATGCAAGTGATTATTCCAAAAATGTATCAGAGAGATTCTAAACACATAGTTTCCACATTCCCTTAATATCATTATAACTAAGTCAATACAGAAGGCACGTTTCCTAACCCATGCCGATCGCAGTTTGTCTTCTCATTGACTTCTCGGCATATTGCCTTCAGTTTCTTTAACTCCTCATCGTAATCCCTTGCCGTAGTGTCTTACTTCCAGCTGCTTAGCAGGACAGATTTTGACTTCATAAGACTGACGTCCGTCCTCAACGCCACCTGGTAGCGTGGCCGGAGAAAGCAAGGGTCAACGGGTCAAGCGGGGTCGCCGCGGGCCTTCCGAGACGAGTTAGGGCGAGATTTACCTGCTGTGGACAAAGAGGCACTGAAACTGGCGCAAGAGCTTTAGTCGCGGTACCGTATCGGCACTGCTCGGAGAGGCGGCGCCATACGCGTGACGTTGTACACAGCCAGACCTGCAGTTCCTCTAAGATCGCTTAGCTAAGAGTTTAGCGAGTCTGAGATAAGGAGTTCCTCTAGAGAAACTGCGAGATCATAGAGCTGATAGCAATCTGGTTCCAGGTTTTACACGCCATACAAAGGTGTCACCCGGGCTATTGAGCCACGGTGATTACGGGATAGTCTTGGGATCTGTAACAACTACAGAATCGGGCTCCTGGCTCTTGTTTACTCATGGACCACGCCACAGTAGACAAAGTGTGCAACTGGGCAGGATTGTAATGCGGATATGTCAAGTAATAAAACATGTGCGTAGGAGGGATAAAACGGACTTGGTCTTATTTTTTAGGCTGACTCTCAGCTTTGAAACGCGGTCACGCACACCTAAGATCCAAAACTTGTAAAAAGATATATCATAAATATTTACTTTCACAATGTTGCTCTTATTTAGCGATGTGACTTTTGTAAGTCACGCTGCTCTTAATTTGCGATGCGACTTTATAAAGTCATGTTGCTCTTAATGGGCGACACGACTTTTCATAAGTCAAGAGCAGTTCTGAAAAGAAAGATACTTATATGAAAACCGACAAACTGATAATCAGAAAGAGAGTGTGTTTATAAGAGTGAGTGAAAGAAGAGAGAAAGAGAGGAAGAGAGAGAGAGAGAGAGAGAGAGAGAGAGAGAGAGAGAGAGAGAGAGAGAGAGAGAGAGAGAGAGAGAGAGAGAGAGAGAAAGAGAGAATGAAGAGTTTTACAAGCTCATTAGCGATGATCTCAGGGCTTGAAAGAGAAATAACCTATTCACTTTCGATTTGAAAACTAGGAGTATGTCCTATTATCAAAAATGAAATCTTCCCAAACAAATTCATTAAGTGCCGCGGAGGAGCCTTTATGATGCTTGTCCAATAGTATAACTTATAAGCCTCTAGCATAGGTAACAACTACGATTCAAATGAACCCCTCTTTTGGATATTTAAAGTTGCTGTAAAACTGATGAAGCCTCTGGTAGCTGATTTATCAATTACTGTCAGGATTTCCAAAGTCTTTCGATATGCAAAGTTTTTAATTTCATAACATCTTTAATCTCGTTAATTAGTATTATCACTCAAGCACAATTTAGTCATGACTATCAAACAATATATAATAAAACGAGAAGTAACTTTCAAAAGCAAAGATGAAAGCTTGTTAACAAAGTTGCAAAACTTCTATTTTGCAGAAAAAAAAGAATAAGAAACGCAGCAACAAATTTAAAAGTTTAAGAGAAAGAGAAAGAGAAAGAGAGAGAGAGAGAGAGAGAGAGAGAGAGAGAGAGAGAGAGAGAGAGAGAGAGAGAGAGAGAGAGAGAGAGAGAGAGAGAGAGAGAGAGAGAGAGAGAGAAAGAGATGAGAGAGAGAATGGCAGCAACTAACAAGCGCCTCATTGATTCATCTTTGAATCGCCATCTTGTGCTAAGCCGTAGATGAAATGAGTTTTTTCATGTTATTTGAAAATCCAATACTACTTTTTAGGTATAGATGAATGCAGCGTTAAAAAAAGAAAACGCAATGAAAAGCTGATTGCCGAAATACCAGAACTAGATTTTCTCAACGAACCGTACGATACTATCTATCTTTAAAGTTATAGAAACAGTCACTAGGTCACATGGTATATCGCAAAGGTCACCTAACTTAAGCTTAAGCTTACATTCACATTAAGCAAAAAGGTCAAAAGTAGGACTGAAGTACCTAGGCGACCAAAGTATTTGTGCAGTTCAGAATGTGGCAAGGTGAGAAACAGCAGTCTAATTCGCTCTTTCGTAACTTCAGGGTTGATAAGTGGATTCGCAAGATAGCTTACGTGACGATAGGGTGCTTGTGTTTGAGAGTGTGTGTGGCTCATTCTCTTTACACCTAGAAGCAGGAATACAGCATGAAGGATGACCCTCTCTCCCCCCCCAAAAAAAAACAAAAAAAACAAAAAAAAAACATGTAACGGTAATGAGTTTTCCTATCTATATTCCATTAGGATGATGATAGAATGCATTATAACGAATTTGCTATTACCTGCATAACAGGATGTTTGTTGACATCAAAAGTCTTCCATTAGCATAGATCAAACTAGCGGTCTTATCACGTCGTCATTTATTCTGTCTTTCGATTCATCTGTTCCTTTTATCCCAACGTTTGTACACTGTTTTCCTTATAATACTGGGCGTACTTTAGAGACTGAATATTAATGTGTTTACTGACATTAAACGGTGCAATCATACAGAAGGCTTAAACCAGAAGTTCTGTTTCAGCGTCTTTTAGTGAGCAAACTCAATATAATGAGCTTCATAGGCTCACACAATAAAAACTGAATTTGCTGGTGTACAATGCACAAATTGATACTAGGAATAGTTTTCGTTTCTTTAATTCTCAGATGGATAAACAACAAGGATATAGTGTATAAGAATACAAATAATTAAAACATTTTGTAAAATCCAAATGGGCACCTATCAGTTCTCTTTCCTCCGCATATTTAGGCCGTCTTCTTGGCAAATTCATTGCTTTCTAATATTTTTATGCATTCGGGAAAAACAATATTAGCTAAAAGCCTCTATTTGTTATAAATGAAATTCCAAGCCGAATCATCTCATCTTGAAATAAAGAGATCTGAAAATTTGAAAGAATTCTTGCTTTCCACTTAGGGTCAGACAGGTAAACTATTGCAATGTAGAACCTCGGCTCTTGCACAATGCGCGCCGCTTTAGTTTTAAAATCCCTGGAGTCAGAATTTAAAACCCCGGAATTTAGAACTGATGTGATATAAACGAGTGATAAACAAAGTAAATCCGACGCCATAGAGCGCGCTTTAAAACAGCCTTCACGTATTCTGTGGAGTGTTTGCCAAACAACCAACAGATAAATTATACCAGATTTAACCGGCACTTCTGCCAAGATATTAATAACCAGCTGAAAGCTAGCGGGCGCCTGATAAAAGGCCACAAAAAGGAGAGAAAAGGTCGGCAACTTGCTCCGCCCAAAGTTGGCACCCAGCAGACAAACTGGCCAATGTCTGACTGCCGGAATTTTGGAAGAGATTATGTGGGGTCAGATAAGGCAAGACGGTGGGTCTTTAATACAGTCTAGACTGCTTTCGTTTACTTTCTTACTGTGAGTTGTTACATCTGCAAAACTTGTCTCATGTTGCATACCTCTTGAAGTCAAGAATAGAGGGTTAAGTGCTAGGAAATGAGAATCATAAAACTTTCAATACACGAGCCAAAAAAACCAGTCATTGTCGCTGAATTTTGTTGCTCCACATGGTTTTGCTGATGCCTCTCGTGGTCACCTTGACCAATGGAAATTTTAAAAGAAATATTTCTTTATGAGGAAATCTTTAAATATGGAGTAGTTCTAAGAATTTAAAGCATATAGCAACCTTTCAATGTTGATAATCGAAATCGCATAATACATTATTTAAAGCAGGAGCTAACAATATCTTATTTGAGAGCTGACGTAAAATGCATTATTTGTGCTTCTGTCCTGTTTGAATCAAAATCTTCACGTAGAAGATATCCAACCTTTCAGAAAGAAAGTATGTTGATACTATGTTTCAAATCTTGCGTTTTTTTTATTCATATTAGCAGAAACTAATATATAATTCTCTCTTACAATTCAAACAATCTTTTTTTCAATGTTTCAAGTTTTGCCAACTTAGCAAGAAAAAAAAATATTTGATCGTGAATGCAATTTTTCTTACTGATATATAGAAAACGAAGAGACTTTTTATCTAAACATAAAATTCACCACGTTACTCTTTGTGGCTTGCACACTTCAATAATTATTTTAGTTACTTAATTTAAAGAAGGAGGCTTATCACAACTAAAACAATCATTGCACAATTAACACATAAAAAGAAATAAAAAAAAAAAAAAACCCAGAATCGCTTATGTTCGGCATAGGCACACAAAGATAATGAAAGTCAACATACCAATAAATTTAAGCGCAGTCTTCCTTTTTTGCACACAAATACACACAGAATATAAACAACCAATGTACTACTTTTGTGGAAAAAATAGGGTGAGACATGTCGTAGAGCGTCACGTAGACCAAGAAATAAAATAATGCTGGAATCAACAAGATAGTGCAGGACTTGTCCAGGACACACAGTCCTTTTGTGACCGCAGGCGAGATGACGCGAACCAAAATATCGACCACATGCAGAAAAATCGAACCAAATTAATCTCTTTAAGTGGTCAGACTCGGAAACAGTGTTGTTATCATGATCGTGAACTTTGAGCGATCTTAATTTGGCGATGCTGGGATAGCGACATGACATATTCTTGGCGCCATTAGGTCTGGGGTGACAAAATGCTAGACTATCTTTATTTGAAAAGGACAAGATAGTACATACCTTTGCCATAGTATGCAGTGTGCTTTGTCATGGTTTTGATATAGTGTACACGGACTTCTTGTGGCGATCACGACGACTTGACGCCACACGTTCTATCGTTCACGCACAAAGCGGTCTCCTTAAGGAAAAAACGCACGGTAGCAACAAAATAGATTTTTTTTTCGACATTTTGGTCATGGGAACGGCTCTTTACACTCAACCATAAAAATGGTTTCTAAATGTTGTGAAAATGAGTACTAAAATCATTTCATGCAGACAAATATCGTGTCTGACCAATTGAGCTGCGGCTATTACTACGCTATAAATTTTAGGCCTACGCTTCTTTCACCATTCAGGTCCTGAAGAAGGGAAAAATGTTCCAAAAATAATCAATGAATCTTTAGAAGTTTTCAAACGTGTGCTGAAACAACACCTACTCAGCCATAGTGTTGACATGTTGCAACATTTTTATGCTATGTGCCAATAATGGTCATTTAATACACATCATATTTCTTTCGTTTTTGTTATAAATATTTTTATTTAGCTATAATAGGCCTGACCATTTTGGTGGACGTTTCTCCATTCGTTTGAAAACAGTATCATTATAAAAAAACAAATGTTTTGTTTACGTGTCTGTGTAATCATTGATTGGAAATTTCACTGAGTCAAAACAAGTAGAATGAATTAGGTAATTGATATCGCACGAGAGAATAAACATAAATAAACTGTATATGAAACTTGGAAGATTCATCAATTTTCGAAGAATGTATTTCAGGAATTAAGATTTTGAACAAGATACTACGTACATGTATTCTACCATCTCTGTGAGGGAAATGAGTTCCCGGTATATATAAACCATACGGTGCACGGTCCGTTTTCATGGGCGCAATTTTCATTTCAAACAATGGATGCAAACAAAGATAACCCATTTCCCGGAACTCATTGTTCTAGTCAATTTAGAGGGAACTGCAGATCTAGTAGGCAAAGGCTAATCCTTTTACTGACCTAACTCGCAGTGCCTGGCCCCGTGGATGGCCACTATGACAAGGACAGGGTGATCCAGACAACGATATCTGAGGATCTTCACTATGTGGTCCAGGTCACGTGAACAGCATTGTATGATCACGTCACTGCATGTCTAAGACTAGCTATTTTTAAACCATAAACCAGGGTTAGAATGACCTTAGTGCCCCTGCAAGAAAACAGTACGTTATTCAAGACTATCTACCAATGCGACTAAAAATGATCAGTTTAGGACGAAACAACACTTTGGTAAGTCCGCGTAAAAAGGTAACCTTGATAAAGCAGGCTATCATTAAAGGCTCGGAAACTCTTTATGCTGTTTTCACGTTAATATCACTGCTAAAATGCAATTATTGTAGGGTGCTTGTGCTAATAGCACGATGATGAGGGACAGTTTTTCAAACAGAAGAGTTAACTGCTTCTTAGGGCTGTAATTTTTTTTTGTATTTGATATAGCTCGACCACATGAAAAATCATCCTAAGCCTTTTTCACAAATCAAATTTAGTCGCCATCCGGTGCCAAAACTCACCTGCTGATGGTGTGGGGATCAAAGCTGCGAATAAAGTCTGGGGATAGAAAGGCGTGCACTCTAGCCCCGCAGTCACTGGTGTATCTATAGCGTTCTTTTTCTCTAAGTAACATCGAAGAAGCAGGTGCACATTTATTTTTTTTTCTTTGGGGGTGGGGGAGAGCTAAGCGATAAATAACGTTCAGAGTAATATGAAGCAGAAAGCTTGGGTACCTGGAAATAATCAAAACACACAAAATTATCAGATTTCTTAAAAAACGGTTTTTGGTTCAAGAACGTGAAAGTATTAAGCCTCGGTGTGTGATTTAAAAAATAATCTCTTGTTTTGATAAACGTGTAGAGTGTCCATAAAATAAAAAAAGGAAAAAAAGGCATACAGAAAGACTGCCATATTTAAATTCATTTGCTTCATACAGACCATTTTAGATTTATTTGAACGAGCAAGACGAAGTCTAAAATCTTAACTTCTAGATTGGATGCGATTCTATGAAAAGTAACTTTTGAAGAATTTAGTCATAAATGAAACATGGCCGAATCTGTTGATCCAAAAAGGATTCTCGAGTTTGCCCCTTCTCTATCTCCTCCATGGACACACCTGTCTTCAGGATAGAAAAACTTTTAAATTCGTTGTAGCGTGACAACAGTTCTCCCTATTCTGCTTCATTCGCTAATCGAAACTTAAAATGGTAAGTGAACCAAAAAATACGTCTTGGGCCATGGTCAGGGCTTTCTGAGCCCACCCATACCGTATAGTAATCTGTTTCTCGGAGTGTGGTTGTTTTTGTACATTATTGCAGTTTTTTTCTTAATCTTCCAGATCCTGAAAACTGCCAATTAAAAGTATAACTCTCGAGAACATTCGGATATCACCTTAATCTTACCATACAATGAAACAGTTTGGCGGGTGTTACGTGAATAAAAAAAAATGTCTCCAACGTAAGGATTCCTACACTTTTCTGTGCCGGAGATCAAAACAGCGTGATTCCATGTAAAGCTGCTAGTCCTTATGGTAAAATCATAGAGTACTGGTATCAGTCTGATGAGGGTGACGTATAGAGGCACTCTTTCCATAAAGCCCACACGTCTCTCGCTAAATACAGGTACACAATAACATAATACCAGCAATCCGAAAACTGCCTGGAAGTATTTGTTCAGGTGATTAGACACAGAGGGAGGAGCTATTGAAACAGCTAGCCCGAGCGACCCAGTCCCGAATCTCTGCGCAGGCAGGTGTGCCTAGATGCCATAACTGTTTTTAATGTAGTTTCCGAACGCGCGCCTTTCATGGAATAAACGGTTGAGGAGAGGAACCACAAGTGTTTGTTTCCGGTCGTTTGAGAGGTCAAGGTAAGGAGAGAAATCAATGTAGCACGTTTGATCGAGAAGACCAATCAAAACTCTCGCAGGTCCTGGTCAGCAAAAATGAGGACAGAATACGGTATTTTAAGTAAGACCCAATGCGATCATTTTATTCCTAAAAGCTCATTTGAAAGATCATACTATTTTCAATCGAGTCATATTATAAACGTTAAATGAATTTTATAGCCTGTTACACGAGCTTTGCTTTTAACCATGCAATCTTCCCTTTCAAAACCCTTTCCAAGAATATCTAAAGCATATGGTACAAGAGACCAAAACAGTTTTTTAGTTCTGTTGTAAAACAGGTGTGTAAAGCCCAAAGATACCTCTCGAAGCCCATTCTTGTGTAAAACGCCCACAGCCTCAGTCTCGGGTCGTATATCTACGTATGAAGTGTAGCGGATCAAGAGCCCTAAGATCGTAAACTAGGTCTCTTTTTCCTATTCCATTCTTTTCCTTTCTTGATGAGGGAAAGAAATGATTAAATTACTACAATAAACTGTGAAAAGTACATTTCTTCTGTGGCGACATCATTGAAGGCTTTAGAGACGCTTTCATCGTTCTTATCATGACCTTTTTTTAATCAGATATTTATAGCTCTGGAGCCATTATTAATTTATTCCTCCAGGATCTGACTAACGGTAGACTGATAAGGTTGGGATCTCATTCTACTTAACCGAGTCCTGCTTTGCCTTGCCACGTAGGGGTACGTTTGAGATTCTTAAAGCCTTCAGGATTGCATCACAGTTAACCGGTTTCGTTAAGCAATTAATCATGAAGCTCAGCTCACATCATTGTGACACAAACCACAATCAAAGACGATCCCGCAGTCGCAGATAACATTCGCGGTTCCGACAAGACCTTAGGCCTCACGTCTAAAGGGTCATAGCTACATGTAAGGTGAGATGGAGTGATGAGATGCTTTGCACCATTTAGTTTTGAAAATGCACAACTTTGTGGTGGTCAAAATGATGATAACTATTGAAATTGCCATATCTTTTGTAAGTCTGTTTTTTTTTTTTCCATGTTTCCGTATTATATTGCAGGAACATCGTCATATCATGGTTTTAAGGCGAATTTGTCTTGAACAAATCTAACTGTCTATTTCCCAAATGTTGCTGTAATTATCCTTACATTCACTTCAGTCGATGTTTTGATGACTATGTTGGTTAGAACATACAGAAATATTGTTGTTGGTTACGCATTGTGAGTCTTTGATTCACTGCAAGATATTGGTCATAAACATCGATCAGTTACCAACCCAAGTCATTCAAAAGTAAAGCACTCGTCTTTGGATTTTCAAGCACTATTTGTGCTTTATTCCAGTGCCTGCCCTCACTCTCCCCCTTTTATTTTCCTTATTGTTGATCGACCCCCTCAGTGCTTTATTTCTCTTGTATGTCATACTAGACTTTTTCTTGTGAATTATCAAAAATCTCTGATCAAATCTGAATTAAAGGGTCAGTAATAGAGTAGTCCAAATTATTAAACGTCCCATATGTCTGTCTCAGAACGAGAGAGAGAGAGAGAGAGAGAGAGAGAGAGAGAGAGAGAGAGAGAGAGAGAGAGAGAGAGAGAGAGAGAGAGAGAGAGAGAGAGAGAGAGAGAGAGAGAGAGAGAGAGAGAGAGAGAGAGAGAGAGAGAGAGAGAGAGAGAGAGAGAGAGAGAGAGAGAGAGAGAAAGAGAGAGATAGAGAGAGAGCGAGAGCGAGAGAGAGATAGAGAGAGAGAGAGAGGGAGAGAGAGAGATAGAGAGAGAGAACGAGAGAGAGCGAGAGAGAGAGAGAGAGAGAGAGAGAGGGAGAGAGAGGATACCCAAAGGTTTAAGGAGAAAGAATACATCATTACATTGTTTCTCTTAAATTCTGTTATTTATCAGTAGACCTTTCGCTAGCTTTGAAGCGAGACAATATAAAGAGGAGATTTGTCATAATTTGCTGGAGCCACACATCTATTTTTGAAAGATTTGCACACTCTTCTTATCTAAATTGTAATAATAAAAGAGCGGCGAGCGAACGAGACAAGGAAAAAAGGTAAAAAATGACAAAGCAGTTAGTTTTTATCGGACAATGTTAAAATAAAATGAAATAGGTGTGGGGAAGAGAGGGAGAAAAACAGAGAAAGAGAGAAAGAGAGGAAGAAAGAAAGAAAGAGAGAGAGAGAGAGAGAGAGAGAGAGAGAGAGAGAGAGAGAGAGAGAGAGAGAGAGAGAGAGAGAATGAGAGAGATTTTCATGGTTAGTTACATAGATTAATTAATAATGAGATGCAAATATAGACTTTAAGACAAATGGAAATAGAACGAAAGAAAGAATGAGAGAGTCATGTGAGTTAAGAGGATATAGAGGAAAAATATTTAGACTTGGTGCGAAGAGATAAACAGAGAGATAGATAGATAGATAGAATGATAGATAGATAGATAGAGAAAAACAGTGAGAGAGAGAGAGTGAGTGAGAGAGAGAGAGAGAGAGAGAGAGAGAGAGAGAGAGAGAGAGAGAGAGAGAGAGAGAGAGAGAGAGAGAGAGAGAGAGAGAGAGAGAGAGAACGATACAGAAGACGGCTGCTACCCAGGGATGGAGCTAGTTAAATGAAAACCAATGCCACCATCAGATATCCCAGCTAGAAAACGAACATGAACCCCTTGCATGTCAGTCCAACGCTGAAGCGACTGAGCCGTGTGGTGTCCCTACAAATAGCAGCATGTTGTTTAATTTAATATACTGTTACTGAGGAAATCCCAGTATATCATGGTATATACGATTCAAGCACTCCAACATCAAAGCTTAGGATTATTTACGGGGTCACGAATGATGAACTGAGTGGGGTCACGCTACATTACAACGATGTCCCACAAAGGCATATTAACTATGCCTGAATACTTGTAAATCAACGTTATAAATTCACGAGATTCCAGTCTATTTTTTTCGCTGCTGTTATATATATATTACACTAATGCAGAATTGAAGTGCAGCCCTAAGTTTTCAGATGAAAAATATTTTAGCCAGGATTTAAAGAAATAGTTCTTGTTAACTGCGTGCGTAATGGTTTTTCAGATTTCAATAAAGACTATGCACTTTTGGATTTTTAAACAAAGATTTTAAAAGTGTTCTATGGACATTTTTTTTTTAAATTAAAAAAAAAAATTATGATGTTCATAATTATGGCGTGTGTATGGGGAAGTTGTCAGAATGGGCTTAGATTTAGCGATGATGAGTATGGTGATCATCATAAAGCCGATGTACTGGGTGTTCCCAGCTAGAGCCAGATTGTGTTATGCTCATTAAGTCTTTTCATTCCTTTTGTTAAAAATAAAATAAAAAAAAACTTACGCAAAAACAGAAAAAGTAATAAGGTAAAATAGTTTAAAAAAAAAATGTTAGACCTCACCTTAAATTCAGGGGGAAAAACCCCTCTTGACACAAAATTAGTTTTCTCACAAATTCACACTGACGTTGTCAATTTCAATTAAAAAGGTCTTAAGTCAAGTATCTTCTTATTTTCTTGCACTTGTCCCATTGCAACAGATTGTAAAGCACGTGAAAGGAGGAGACAGCTTAAAAAACAAGTCAATACAACGCGATCTAAATCTATATAAAGTTTTCTGTATTCTTAGCTTTCACCGATAGAAGGTCAATAGAGACCCTGTGTTAATCCTCCTCTCTCTCTCTTCATAAACCCTTCATAACTCTTGACTTGCTCTTCAGGGCTGGGTAGGAAATCTTACAGCATGGACGCGTTCTTTGACGGTTTATAATTGTTCAGCAAGCGCCAGGCCACGTTGAGGGCTTTGCATAAATTTGAGCTTCAATGGCAAAACATGCGTTGGATAGGTATTCATCTAGATCGAGAGATAGATGGCTGCAGTGAACAACACCTTCGATAGAAAAGATCCACCTTCAGTAAAAAGTTTTAGTACTTTTAAACCATCATCTAGATCACAGAATCGAATCTTGGTTTTTAGAACAAAATAAAACGACCATAAAAAGGATCTTTCCTTGGAAGTTGGCATTAAGTTTCTTAACTGTGACCGATTTACATTTTGGGATACCATAAACCAAAAGAAATCATTCGAAGAGGCAGTTTTGTGGGTGTTTTTCTAGAGTTTCTTGTCTCTTGGGGGATATCTATTGGTATTTTTGGTGGGCGAAAAGGTTCTTAATATTTAAGAAAGCCAACGATCTCGCCGATCGACGCTCTGGGGTGTCCAAACCAATAAACTACTCTTCGAATCATTGAGGGCATCGGCGATATAAAATTTGGAACAATACTAAATAAAATTAACTTAAAAACTAATAAAGAGGATAAGTATTAAATGAAGTGCGCTACTTTCGTGTTACAGATTTTTCAAATGTAGAGGAAGAGAGCAATCTAATGTTCTCCATGCCTCTACTACCTAAGAATGAGGCCAAAAAAAGCTCAGTTTTATTTAATGATCTTTCGGAAATCTTCGCCGATTGCTTGATAGTCGTATAGGAAAATTTTTTTTATCACTTCAAGTTTTAAGTATCCTCTCTCTGGGCTCCCCTGAAATACTTGAAAGGTAATCTAAAGTGGTATTTTACTGTTTAAATGATATAAATATATCAGATCATAATTCTGATAAAGGGGGGAAAGTTTCATTCATTCTATTCTCCAAAAGAAGGATTTTCTTCACCTCTGGTGGTACTGGTCAATCTCCAAAGCATCAGAAGAATTTATAATACATTACATACTGTATTTTTCAAGGTGATTCGAACAGATGCATGAACGGTTTAAGGAATATCTTGGTGGTTCGAGTAACCAACTTGTTTGATCATGTCGTGAGAGGATCATATAATATTATCTGAGCTGTAGTATGGAGAATACATAGCTATGCCAGCACTACTCTATATCTCATAGCTGAGGTGAACTGCAAAGATCAACTGATGCTGATAGTTCTGAGGCATGACCAATGCGCTCCGCTGGTTTTAAAGCCTGGAAATGGAATAAAACTGTTAACCGTAATAAATTGAATCTTCTATTCTAACCTTGGATCTGAAGATTCTTTTGATTTCGTTTTGATTTCCCGTAAACTTCTTTGGTCGGTGGTTTTGGTATTATCGTTTTTAACCAATAAGCTGCTCTTTCATATTTTTAGCCATATGGAAAACAGAAATACAATGGAATCACATAACAGCACCTCCAAAAGCAAAAAACAGATAACAATTTCCCTGTTGCGCAACTATCACAGAATCAAAGCGACCCTCCGTGACAGAAGCTCAAAATATCCTGCGGATTCGTTACCGCAAGATTCGTGTTTACAGGTCGCTTCGCCCGACACTTAAAGCAACGTAAACATTGGGAAACGGACGTTTAACCTAAGCCGGGCTTAAGGGTGGCTGTTAGGTGAAAAGATTTCTCTCGCTATTAGTGTTTAGGAGTAGCCTGTACAACGTTCTAAAGCTATTGTAGGAGATTCAAATGCTGGAAATAAGTCAGTGGGTTTACGGGAAACAATGAGCGCTCCTTGCCATTCCTTGTAAACGCTTTACAATGGCTTCTATTTCCTCTGTGTTTGTGTAAGTGTTAGCGCGAAAAGGACACAGCTTAATACCCTGATAGTTATGGGTGTTACATCTATAGATCCCGCGGCATAGTTCCCGGGCCTTAATTAAATAACTACCGTGACATGAGAACGTAAAAGAGGAAAAAAAATCGTTCTACACCTGCAGCTAGCGGTCACTTTTCATGCTCCTGCTTAAATTAATGTCAAATGTTTCTTGTCTAGCGAAATGCCGAAATTTATAGCTTTCATGCATCGGCCTATAATCTCTTCATTAGCGAAACAAAAGTAATTTTTTTTCGAGGCTTTGATGTCTTGATATCATGCACCAGAACGTCTTCAATTGAATCTGTTCCCGGTGGTTGTGATCAAAGGCTTGTATATCTATTTCTTTCTCTTCTAAAAGTTAGACAAAACATCGCTCCGCCCGCTTAAGATGCTTAAAGATAACCAAAACGCCTTCTGTGAACTTCGCACCGATTAAAATGTAAAACCGGGATAAGACTAGAGATTAGTCACATGTCAAAATGAAAGTATTTATTATGGAAAATATTGCACCGGTGGAGACAAAGAAAAACAAAAAGATAAGGCATATGAACATTTTTTTTAAGTTGAAAATTTGGAACATGAGCTCAGGATGCCAAGGATACATTACTTTTGAAAATCCATTTAAATTTGAGTTTTTAGACCAGTTTTTAAGCCCTGGACAGAGAAATTTCATTTACACTCGTGTACCCTTCAACGGCCTTGAATTTTTTCTCATCCTCTCTCTTATTTATTTTTAAATGTGTAACCAGTGTTCCTCTTGCTCTTCATCTTTGCCTTAGATTTTGTTTACATTAAGAAATATACAAATATATATATATATATATATATATATATATATATATATATATATATATATATATATATATATCTTAACATACCAAAATCGGCGCAAATTTAAAATCTTTAAATGATATTTTGAATTCATATTGCGTTACGCTTTTTGAGCAAACCCCTTGCCTTGTGTTAAGCTTATAACTTGTATAGGGTCATTTTCATATCATGTAAGAGGCAATTATCAATTGCAATGTCATAAAAACACCAGATAAAAGTTATAGTGCCCCCACTGAGACAGAATAATGCTGGTAAGATGAGATCCAACTGTACCACATTCCTTTAATAGCAGAGCAGTAAATCTTGACTTAAGAAGCGTTTTAAGTCTATGAAAGTTGAAAGAATATAGTGACAAAAAAGAGCCATAATTATAATGTTTCAAATTTATCAAAGTAAAACTGATGAACCCACAATTACACATTAAGTTTTTACTTTACAATCTTACATGATTTCTTTAATTGCTCAAAATATAGCGGGGGAAATATTATGAGCGAAATAAAAGCTTTAAATAAAGAACCAGTTTTGCAAAGATGAGAGAAACAACAAAACTAGGAAAAAGGATTAATGGCTCTTAAACAAAGAGATCTAAAAGTAGGCTGAACTTTTAAGAGAATTTCTTCTGATTAAGCAGCTCTGACATGGGCGCAAAGTATTTAATATTTAGAAAATATTTAAAAACAAAGAATCACAGCCGGTTCTAACTCATGCGTGAAATACATTTAATACTTATCCTCTTTACAGTTGACTGTTTACATTAACATTTTATTTTCAGGCGAAAAGTTTCGTAAAGAAATAATGCAAGAATACAAAGCACAGTTTGTTTTGGCCGATTCGCCTATGTGTTTGTTAGGTCTTGTCAACCTGGCCTACCCATCTCCGCTACTCTAATACACATGGTCTGTCTGCCGCCTGGTTTTTGTTTTTTAATATTGTTTGTCACCTGGTTCATGATAATAATTATCCTCTTGGTTAAGAAAACGAGAACCTGTCAAAAAGTTTAAGCATTCTCAAGAGAGACAACAGTAATGGTAATACACTATCTAACATTTTAAAACCTCAAAGTTGAAGCAAGAGAAATTTCTTGCTTATTATGAACCCGTCCATCATATTAAGGATAGATACAAACAAGCTTTGTCAGCAGAGCAGAACGCAGATTCTGATTGTATGACACATGTACAGACTAAAGTTATTGTACATAGAGAAAGCAAAGTAAAGTGTCTAACCGAGATTTGAATTATGTTTCTATGGATTTAATTTATTCTGAGACACCCTCACAAAAGGAATGTTTAATCACGTTTTTGGGTTGACAGAGGAGAGGCCCTAGATGGCCGAGATTTTAGAGTATAATGGTCAGGGAAGAGAGTGTAGGTTTGAATGCTGAGAAAAAAAATTTATCTTGTTTTATTTTTAATCCACAATCATCTAGATTAAAAATTCATTAAAAATTGAAAGTATTATGAATTTCGTTTTCAAAGTAGCATTCCAGCCTCGAATTTTTAGTGATAAAAATGCGTTGCAGGCTACACAGTGCACTGGATCATGGATTGTTCACCTGCTATTTGCGCCTTTCTTAAGTTGCTCGAATTTACACACCTCGATAAAAAGATTACAGTCAGAATGACATTGGCGCCTGATGAATGTGTAGAGAGAAGAGAGGTTTTTTTTTTCCCTGCAAGTTCGCTTTTGGGCATAACTTTCTATGGTTGAGTAACATTATCATTATGTTTTATAATGCATAAGTATTTTTTTTTTTCAAATTTATTATCAAGGCAGCCCATTATCTTCGCAAGCAGCGGTAGGGGGTGTCATGGTTTACTGATTTGCCGATATTTCCAGTGCTTCACCAACATCAGTATGCAGGTTGTCTCATACCTTTGCTATCTTTTTTTTTTCTTGACTGAGATTTGGTCGAAAACCTAACAGGGCCGGTATTCTCATGACTTTATTTTTCTCTATCTTTGCCATGTGGCAGATACAACAATCAATGGCACACTCTGATTCTGGCATGTGTAAATAAGGCATCTTTCTATGTCTCAAAATCAATTAATATTACTTTTAAGCTTCTCCGTAACAGAAAGATGCAAAACATTATCTAGTTTGAAATTAAACCGTTTACGTGTTTTCTTTCAGTGGAGTATCATTTTCATTGATGATTCAAATGTCAATAAATGAAAGACGAAACAGTCTGCACACTGCATCATAAGTGTCTATACCCTTTTTGATGTCCAATGTACACAAATCTACCGAACATTATATAGGACTTTGCGGTGCGTTTTATTGCTGAGCTGTCCTGATAAGGTCCCACACTCCACACACTGGATCTATGTCTTCAGCTTTTGATTGTTAAATGCAAACTTTTCATATTTCAAATGGAGCTGTCAGCGACCATTACCCTAACACTAATGTTTAAAGGGTTTGCTTTTGTAATTCATTGTGATGTTAGGTTTCGAGGATAAAATGTCTAGATCTAAACGTTTTTTGGTAAAGTAATAATCGAGTAACACAAAAGAGTAGTCTAGGGGGGAAAAATTCTTTAAAAAATTTTAAGTTGAGTAGGCAAAATGGGATCGGGAGATCACGATAATTTTTTTTTATAAGAATTCGCAGAGAAAGTGAGACGACATATTAGATAAATTGTGTCCAAAAGGCTTACCTGAAAGTAACGTCTAAGGAATCATCACCAATCCTTGCTGTTTTCATATGCAGTCATTCCTTTTGCCAGTCATTTTGAGATAAACATTGGACAAAACCAAAAACCGTTCCGATAATTATTAAGTAAGTCTTTCTACTTTTAAAATTTATTTAGCATTAGGAATATGTGTTAACAATTTGTTACTGTTTATATTCCCGCTTTTTAATAGAAATGTCATAATGTGTTCTTACATTCCTGCGAAAAAAGGCACATACAGTCCACTATAATCATACTTTAGATAAAAGGTTCCTACAATTATATGCAGGAGATAATCAAAATAAAAAAGAGGACACCATGATTTTCTTCACAGTCTTCATACAACGAGAAGAAATTAAAACGCTTTTGACTTCAGAAAAGCATCAACATGTTGAAACCTGATATGTTTAAAACATTTTTTCTACTATTCAAAATGGTAATAATTAAGGTAATCAACCTAATTTCTAGATAGTCAAACGTAGTCTCTAGTAATTCCTCCAAAAATTATGATGAAACCATGAAAATATCAAAAAGCAAATACCACACTGATATGGATCTCCAATTTTCAACCTTTATCATTCCCAATAGAAACGTCAACTACATACACAGACTGCAACTCTGTGTGCAGTGAGAGGAAAGCTGAGAGTTGCTGGAGTATTATCTGCCGGAACGATCGTTTATGAAATGGCATTAGCTGTTCCTGATCTTGTTACAGGGTTAAGGTAACTGCGGTGACACCACTCTGATCACACCCTCGCTCTCCCTCCCCGCCCGTGGCTGCCACCAACCTGGGGTGGTGGGGCATGGATTAGCGCCCAACCCCTGGCGTAAAGGCTCTGGGCCGAGGGAGTTGAATCCATGTAGCCAAGACTGCAGCACCTTCGGCTAAAAAAGGCGGGTAGCGATCTTACTAAATCTGTTATAAAAACCCGTGAGATTCGGTGCTGTTGATTTGCAAACTGCCGCAGCTACCGGTTACACCCGAACCTTGTGGTTTGCGGTTGAAAAAACACATTCAAGGGGGCTCTTTATTGGAGTGAGAGAGACAGGTGGGATATCTAAACGTATGTACATGTGTGCAAGAGTGTGTAAATAAAATGTTTGAGGAAGTCTGGAGAAAGCATCTAAATTGCCTTCAAATAAAGCAGTGTGAGCAGCAAAGGCCAAAATGAAAGTAGCCGCGTTAAATGATTACACATTTCAACTACATCAATTTTGCTTTACTCTTGAACTGACAGGGGCAAAGTGAAAGGTCAATCTCAATGAAGAGAGCGATAAAGAGAGAGAGAGAGAGAGAGAGAGAGAGAGAGAGAGAGAGAGAGAGAGAGAGAGAGAGAGAGAGAGAGAGAGAGAGAGAGAGAGAGAGAGAGAGAAGACAAGTAGAGCTAGAAGAAATATTTGGAGCTAATTCAGTCTTCTTAATTAAAAAAAGATTGTTTCCTCTTACTTTTGCTATTAAAAAAAAAAAGAAACAAAACTGCCGTGAATGTTGATAAAAATGTTGCAGTCACAAAATGACGTAACCCGTTCTAGATTGAAAAAGAAAATTTGAGAGAGATTTACTTCAAATCTAGATGATTATACCTTTTACTAATATTCTGAATGTTCTCATTTTGGATCGGATAATATTTCATGTTTTATAAGTCATGAGGCGATTCTGCTCACACTGTTAAATTTTATTTTTTTTTATTATTTTTTTTTGTGTGCGTCAGCGCTTATCTGTTGTAAACTACATGTATTTTATAAATCCCTACAGTTGGCATTCATCCACCCGCTTCCAACCTTACCATCAGCCCTTTTTTTAAACTTATTTAAAATATCGAACTTTTCCAAAAGACGTATATGTATTCTATAGTAGACCACCGCTGCTATAAGTATCATGTTTACGCAGACAAATTTAAAGTTGTAAAGCAAATCTTACCAACCGGGGTAGATCTGCTATAAAGACAAGTAAGGGAGTGAGGATGTTTGAATTATTGTAATAAGGCATCCTATTCAGTGTCATCATATCACAATGTTCTGTCTCGTAGAATAACATATTTATTTTTCTAAACGAAATCAGTATTTAATAACAGGAAAAGTCACGTTTTTTACAATGCCAGGAAAACTGTGAATTCCTTTCCTTATAAACCTGCAAGGTAGAAGCTACCCCATCTAGATCGAAATTGCATCAACTTTTCCTAAGGCAAAGCTTTTTACACCGAGTATATCCTCCTCGCTTTTATCTCAAATATCATACCTTGCCAAGTTTCACGTCCCCTAAGTTTCCCGAGGAAACTTAAAAGGATACGTTGGCTGTCCGTCAAGACAGGGGTGGCACTGATCAGTAGGGATCAAAATCCACCACCAGATAACCCTGTGAGGAATCGAACACAGGAGCCTCTACTTGTCTGTCGAATTCACTAACGGCAGAGCTATCTAGCGCATCCTCATTCTGAAAAGATCTAATTCTCATTGTGATTTGTGATGTACATCTATGCACATAGAGTTCGTTATCATCAAAAGGATTTCAAAGTGTATGCTTCAGTCTCTAAAATAATGAAAGAAGATATCTGTCAGTTATCATTGTTAGACCGTACCACCCTTGGCATCACGCTTGCATAGGCGACGACGATTCAGGCGTTAAAGGCAAAGTGTACTGGGTAGTTTAGTCGCGTCCCTGCGGTCAGAGGCGACTATGGCAAGTTCCAAATAAAACTACTTCAAATGTATTATAGTTGATGCTTCATGTTGTTAACCCCTTTAAAATTATCATATCGTCGGTGCATAACCACATGCGTCTTCCACGTGTAATCCACGAGAAGGCATGAGCTTAGAGTAACCAAAAAAAAAAAAAAAAAAAAGAAACAAGCAAAAGACAACAACAACAAAACAATGAGAACAAAAAACAAAAAAAACCCTCCTTCTTTTTTTTTAAAGTTGAGCTGTTAGAAAAGCGGAGTAATATTTCTAGCAACTAAAACTAATGTATGAGTACGTATGCAAAATGTCAAAATAATAGCAATTTTTCGCCATCTCACTCTTTCATGTGGATACATTTTATAGAGGTTAAGTATGCTGTTTCAAAATTTTGCAATGAAAAATTGTCGTTCAAATTTCCTTTGGAAGTAAGTTGTGCTTATCTCCCTAAGTGTCTACTTCCTGTCTGGCTAAATCGCTTGATACTCTGTCAAAACAGCATGTACGGGATTATGATATTCTGGAGAGTTCTAAACTTTTGTTGTACACAATTTAATGGCAGTGCGCAACTCGATAAACGCAGTTAAACGCTTATTTTGTCATAGACAACCTGGAAACCTCGTTTCTTAAACAAAAATAACAGCACCACCACCACCACCAACCCCAACAACAACAACAACAACAACAACAATAACAACAACAACAACAACAACAGAACCAAAAAACAACAACAAACAAACAAACAAAACAAAAAAGTCCACCAGTTTGCTTGAGACATAACAGTTTCATGTCAGTGTATGATATGGTTCAACAACAACAACAACAACAACAACAACAGAACCAAAAAACAACAATTAACAAACAAACAAAACAAAAAAGTCCACCAATTTGCTTGAGACATAGCAGTTTCATGTCAGTGTATGATATGGTTCAATTAGTAGCTGAACGGAAATATTCAGCATTTTCTCCTTCTCCAACCACAGAGAGTTAAGAAATTTAGACTCAAATAAGACACGAGACCCATGATAGTCCGATATACTCGGATATCTCCTATTTCTGTTGAAAGATCCTCATCATATCTCAACAGTGGCTGACCTCTGATAAAAGTCGGATAAAAGTCTTGTTCCTTGTTTACTTCTCCCAAGACTTAAGCGACGCACAGATACAGATTCCTCGGCCAAGCTGCTCTCATACTTCGGCTATTGCTTAAAATGTCAGAGATAATAATATAACTTGGTGTATGAAAAGTTGTGCGCTCTTAACTCAACTGACTTCTGAATTTCTGATAATATCTTTGCTGGCCTGTCAGCTAGAAATATAAGTGATACGCATTTTAAGCCTTCCGCAAAAACTGCAAAGGTTTTTAAGTTACGCAATTGAGTAAAAAAGTAGCATCTCGCCAATCTTTGAACATATTCGTACAACACAATCATGACAGAGGGATGGTTAATAAGATACAGTTCGTTCATGGATTTTTTGTATTTATAAATTCAACGAAACTTGTCAAATTCAAAACAGAAGTCGAATTTTTTAAAGTCTCCACTGCATCAGCTGTCTGCTTGCCAACCAATTCCAGGTTTTGATTCCTGGCCAAAACCTAGTGACAAATCACTGATACGACCATCTAATGCCATTCACGGGCATGTGGCCAGGTGACAGAAGTTCATGTGTGGACAAAGCAAAAAAAAAAAAAAAAAAATGGTAACGACGCCATCATATCCTAGAATTCAGACAAAAGACCAGCTGAAGTAATGGTGTCGAGTAAACAAGCCTACAGCTAGAGAAAAACTAAGCCAAATTTTTTAGAAAGCCCTAAATGAATGAACATGTTTAGGAGAAAGAAAATATAAACAGAAACAAAATAATTTCAACGAAAACAGTCTCTAATTCTTGTAGTATAGGAGGTTTAATAGTATGACTTAAGTTTTGTGATCAGCAGGTCCTGGGTTCGAACACTCACAGAAGTTAAACCTAGCGATGTTGTCTTTGGAAAGACACTGTCTTCACTTATTTTCTCTCTCCATCTCGATCCATACAGGAAACGGTTAGAGTTTAAATAGGGCTAAAGGTCAGCTAGCTTCAGACTAGCGTCTTGATTAGACCATGATTGACATGTCACTATCCTCTTTACAATACTTGAAACCGGAAAAAATTTTCGTCTTCTAGGGCCTCTAGAGATTAAACTTGAACGCGTCTTCATCGTTGTCAGCGTTTATCATTATTGTCTTGCTGTGGCAGGCTTGGAAAATTTTTTAATATACAAAGGAAGTTCCAGAAACAGCAGTTCAGTTTTTAATAACGAACAAGTAGAGAAGAGAGTTGTTAACATTAACATATTGTGCTTAACACAAGGCAATGAAACAAATGAATAATATGAACAAAAATGGAGATTTGTATTGAAGAGGTTTGTTGAAGCCGACACAAAAGAATGGTGACTTTTGACATTAATTTTTTGCACACAAAGAGAGTCCCCTTCTAAAAGGTGAATGGAAAGTCGAACGCAAAAACATACTAGGGTAAGGCTGCACTCAAATTCAGCTTCGAAGTTTTTCAAGTGTTTGAGAGAAACGTTTAATGGAGGAATCTGAAAATAAGGTTTGTATTAAAATAATGTGAAACGATATGAGGCGAAAAAGAAAGCTGGCCTCTAAAGTTTAAAATTACGATTTAGCTAAACAAAGGGGAGGAAAAAATATGTTGGATCAAGTTAGGGTAAAACATTTAGTATAACTTCTATCTGGATCAGCCGACAACATCAATAAAAGTATGTACTGCTGAGAGAGAGAATTATAACCCTTTCTAACAAACCTTTGACTGGAAACTATAAGAAAAACATACCTACCTTTGCTTACAATAACGTCAGTGTTTGTACTATGTCTAGAGCGACTCATAACGCCATAAAAGACTGCATAACACTTGCATTAAATCAAAACAGCATTGAGATTGGCAAAATAGCTGCATTGTTCAAAATATCTTACATCTTTTCAAAGATCCGTTATTGTGTTTGTCATCGAGAAATTTGACGCATCATAAGATCCAACTTCTAAAGGGAGCGCTGTGCAAAGTTTTAACACTGTAAACATTATTTTCTTTTTGTTTTTTCATTTTGTCTCTTCACAGGTGGTTTTAATTGTTAGATTTGTATATTTTAAAGGAGGTTTTCATTTTTTAAAACTTCTTTATGAAAATCCTACAAACTGAGAAAAATGGACCCAACGCAATAGATAGCTAAAGGGAGCAGAACTGGTGATAAAATTTCGCTTTGAATCGACCTAGGCAAATAAAGTCTCAAACCTTGCCATATAACAATTTAATTGGGTTTGATCTCCAACCCTAAGTGGATTTGTTCGTTATCGTTCTCTATATATTGTATAGCCTCTTTTAAGGCATATTCTGTAGTTTTAAGTTCATTTAGGATAAAGGTATGAAGATAATATGTGTTTTTTTTTTATGGAACATTCTTTTATTATATAGTATATTTTTTCGTTTCTCCTCATAGTATGCTTTATTTCCTCTCTTTTTCATTCTTCAAGCCAAACTTGACATCTATGATGCCTTTTTGTATCATAGTATAATATCATTTATTTTCAACAAAAATCTGACCAGTATCACCCTTGATAGTAGGATTTACTTATCAGAACATTCAGAAAGCTCTCTAATTGAGATTCCATGACCCTTTGAGACAGCATGCATTGGGTCGTATTACATGAAATCTTCAAACAGGACAAAACGTGCCAGCTCATTAAACAATATCAAGATATGTGAAGAAAACAACCTAAAACGTATAATAATTCCTTGCTTGAGTTCATGAGATTATAAAAAGCGTTTCAAAACAGATAGTTTCATTTATATTGGATTTCGGCGTAAAATTCAATTATAAATTCTCGACCTTGATCGCTATCTAGATCTAGCTGCTACTTTGGAAAAGGAATGCATTAACGGATAACAATTTTGTATACGAATTGCAATATCTTAATAGAAAGGTTAGATTGATTGAAGTTGGGCTAGGAGTTGTAAAAAAAAAAGAGAGTCAAGAAATAAGGGTGGGGATAAAAAGGCGCAATGACGAAATCGTAGTTGTTACAGCTATTGATTTGTCAAAATTTGTATTGAGAATGCAACAGGACTATTTCTTTTTCTTTTTGTGCTTAAGTTGCAACTTTTGCCATGAACCTGTGGACCAATACAGACTGTTAAGGACACGCAGGATAACAAGGAATTCCTCTTGTAAAGTAGTTCATGATTTATATGTTAATTAAGCCGAACCTTTTAACGTCTCCTGCGCTTTTTACAACTGCTACGAGCAATATTCCACGGTTCACTGCCTGTATTTGATCGTCACACCACCTCCATAAACCTGCACTTGAGTGTCATTTTTTGTGTAATATAGAGGCATGTAGAATCTATGTTGAATTTGATGTTAAGATGAAATTTGGATCTTAGCCCTGTAATAATTATTATGCAAGTCATGGGAAATTTGCTTACTCAGAATATTTTCTCAGGCAATTGTTGTTGTCAATATTTCATTAAATGCAATACAATGTAAGGTTTCACTTTTATTACAATCTGCTGGTCTCAACTAAGTTGCTTGTAAAGTAAACTCATCTGTTTTTGTTACTTCAGTAAGTTTATTTTTAGCCAGGATTAAACACAAAACTGTATCGTGAAAGCAGGCCTCGGCTTTGGGCAGCGTTAAGCATAAATTAACATATAAGAAAACTTCAGAGAGAGAGAAAGAGAAAGGGAGAGAGAGAGAGAGAGAGAGAGAGAGAGAGAGAGAGAGAGAGAGAGAGAGAGAGAGAGAGAGAGAGAGAGAGAGAGAGAAAAGAAAAAAAATAATTTGAGATACAATAATTTATTCTTCGTTAAGGCAAGGCCTGGGGTGTAACGTACGCTGAATCAGACTTCACACCGTCTTGCTCTGCCAGCTAAGGCTGTTACCTTCACTTAATTTTCATTCAAAAGAAATCCACAATCATTCTTATTCAATAGAGGCAAATTTCGGGTTACACCCAATTTTATTCAATTTCGAAAGGCGAGAAACCGCCTACTCTGATGCTCATTATATTACCCAGGCAATTAGAATGTGTAGTGTTTATTACCCAATGTCTACTTATGGGAAAAGACCGACGAAAATCGTGTAATCTTAAGCTATGAAAATGAAAAAAAAAAGGCTTCGTGTATCGTCATCTTCTATGTAACACATCCGAAATCGCTTTTAAAATTATTTCCCTGGTTTATTTAAAAACAAGATATCGTTTATGTTTTGAAGGGGAAGTCTGTATGATGTCCTCGGTGGTTCTAAACAACCTGAACATAGCCGCTACATAGGCCATATTGCATCAACTCTGATATGCCCATAAATGTTTCATAAAGGATTAAGTTTAAATCCCAACATACAGAGAAGTTAGGACACCTGTCCTTTTCAGACTAAGATTGTCGCAAGAGATTAAATCTTTAAAAACCTAGGGATACTCTAGCCGCTATTGGGTGAGGCTGAAAAGCAAATAAAACAATTGATTCGGACCAAAAATTCAACGTCGTTCATGAGCAGTGACCTCATTACTCTTTCTTCGTATTGCTGAATTAACCAACATTTTTTTGTTGGAGTGGAGGGAGGGGGGAGGGAGGTTCAGTCCAAATTTTACAAAAAAAGAAAATACTCCATCCAACACTAAGTCTAGCTCCGAGTGAATCCTTTACGACAGTCGCTAGAATCCGTCGTGGTACGTGAAGCATGTCATTCCGTAACTGACGGGCGAGACAAGATAACAATCTGGGAGTAAATCACCTTGACCCCAGGGATCAAAGGTGAATCATTGAGCCGCATTGCAAGAGGAAAACTATTAAAGCTTATCCGCTATTATAATAAGCACCGATATTTGGGCAAGTAAAAAAAAAAGCTGCGGGTGGCCCAAAATAGAGAGAGAGAGAGAGAGAGAGAGAGAGAGAGAGAGAGAGAGAGAGAGAGAGAGAGAGAGAGAGAGAGAGAGAGAGAGAGAGAGAGAGAGAGAGAGAGAGAGAGAGAGAGAGAGAGAGAGAGAGAGAGAGATTGGGAAGGGGGACACATTTAAACACCAAGAATCACAGAGTTTATTCTGCTTCTTTTAACAAACCACTAATGAAATGTATCAAAGAAGATCTTTTAGCATAGACAGTAAGTAGACACACATACAAGAACTGTAAAAGATATCTTAGGAACGGCACAGTAGTTAGACCACAGCAATCTGTTGTGCAACCTCATATAAAAAGTAAAAACAAAAATTTAAGGAAGGATAAAGTTGAATAGATTGAAGTTTAAATAAAAAATAGTATAGGAAGATTTGACTGTGGGCAATGGTAGATAAATGAAAACCTATTTAGTCACAAAAAAGGAATAGTTTCAAAATGATGGAAAATGATACTTTAAAGAGCGTATATATTACCACCGTCACAATGTTTTAAGACATCAAATTAATGCCCAAATACATCGAAGTATCCGGCATAGCGATTCGATTCACCAGTCTCTCGTCATTCAAAAAAGCATCTCCGATGACAGACATTCACAAAATGAACATTTCTTCATGTATTCAAAATTAGATTTAAGCCTTTCCATGAGGATATGAGTTTATAAACTTTATCTTGTATCCAGATATATCTTTTATCATTCCGAGTCTAACTCGTAGGAAGAATTTATATTCATGGTGAGACAACATCATCTTTTTATTTTCTCCTTTATAACGATTGTTACATTGATAACAGTTTTTCTTTACCATGATAATAAATCTCAGAAAGGAGAGTTCAAAATTGGTCTACAGTGTGTGGACAAAAGCTAGTGAATTCCGCCTCTGAAAAGAGCTGTAATATTACACCTGCCTGTTTTTATCTCGGTAGTTAAATTCAAAGCAGAAATGTCGACGACACTTTGACGCCGACAACAAGAATGACAGCAGCAACGAAACACGAAAGCAATTATTTGCAGCACTATTATAAAGGTCTTACTTTTACATTGAATTTTTTTTTATCTTCTCGACGCCAACACTGCAATATTACCACACCCATCGCTGTTATTGGTAGCTTTACATTTGGAAGGAGCACAGTAAAACCAGAGTTTCTCAATTTCGAAAACAAAAATTCTGAACGCTGTGATTTAGAACTTCTAGAAAATCCCATAATAAAAATCATTTTGTTAGGTAACTCATCGGGAGTCAACAAACATATCTAAGTGTTTTACGAACGTATTCCTAGAACGATAACTCCGCCCTTACAAAGCTAACATTAGTAGTCGTATTACAATTATCAGCTCTTTTAAGTTTAAATAATAGATATCCTTCACGACGACCTTAGGCCCTCTCTTGCAGTATGTCTTTGCCCTTTTAAGTGTGTGTCAAGATAATCAAGCATCCACAGTAACTGCTCTTGAATTGGGAAAATGGTGTAACGGGTGTCAAGGGCGTAAGATGGTGGCTCTCTTGGTAACCGGATACTCAAACTGCCACCCTTGTGGTCGGTGCGGGGTCTTTTCTCTATCTAGGGCTGTGCCGTAAACCACACAGATAATAATTATAGTAACTAAGTAGGAACAGTCATATAATGTTTTAGTTTGAGCCCCAAGTCTTGTAATAGGACAAAATTATCACCGCCAATGGAGTAAAAACCTTGTTAACTTATACCCCTGAAAAGCGTCAAACATTTTAAAAAATACAAAAAGAGTTAATAAAAAAAAAAAACCTACATTTTTATTCATGTAAAAATTGTAACAAATGTAAATTGATGCACGCCAGCGGTTGTTTTAACGCATTTTACCTCTCTTTCTTGGAGTTTCAAATCTCAAGGCTTAATTTGATGGGATATCAGGTCAAGGAGCCATGTATTTTATTGCAATTTTTTTTAAAGAGAATTCGGCAGATGCTCTAGATACCATGGCGCTGTTATTCAAAATATAAAGTTTCCCTCATTTCTTTATAAAAATTAGAAAAGAAAGGTTATTATTAAAAAAAAATGCGCTGTAATTTGTTTTATAAAATAGTTTTTATGAACACTTATTACATTTTATTTCTAAGCAAGCATTTTTTATGTTGGTCATGTAGATTCAAATTGTTAACTTACACTATTATTTCAGTAGCCCTATAATTATCTCGACTCACATATCTATGAATGGCATAGATTCTGAAAGCAGCGCTGAATCTTTAAAAAATTTCGTTGGAATCTGAAAAAGACAAATAACACTTATTTCTAGCGTTGAAAAGAAAAAAAAATAACGAAGACAATTTGAGAAAAATCAATTTCGGAAATAGAAACAAAAACGTATTTTATGAAACCAACATAATAATGATTATCGATGCGATGATGGTTAGAGGTCGGCATTTGTAAAAATCGTCTTAAGATATAATCATTATTTGAGGAAAAATTGGATTTGTTTACACTGAATACAAAGACCCGATCTTGACATGTGATGTCAGTGGTCTGTTAAGATAAAGTAAATACATTGCAGTGCTAGATCGCTCCACTTTACGGAAAAGATTGTAGAAAAATGAAGCTGTTGATGATATCTTTGATCCATTAAATTCTGCTAAACGTTTACTCAGAATGAAGCAAGAAAGAGTCAGAAGCAGCGACTAAGCTCAGTGTCAACCGTGATACCAATGTAGGAGGTCTAGTTTTTTGGAATCTAGTGAATGTTACACACGCCCCTTCACATGCCCGGAAACAAAACAAATCTTTTTTTTTATTTCCAGAAAAGCTAAATTGATGAAGAAATCAGTCCAGATTTACAAGCATTAAGGCTCTATGCGTATCGTTGATTTCTTTACAACTTCCGACAGACCAACGTGGAGCCCATCTTTGGCAAGGAAGGCATGCCTAGTTTGCACTGTGGTCTTGAGGTGTAGCAGTAGAAGCGATATAATTCATACTGACCAGATAATGGATTTGACATCTTTATTGTCCCTTGTCCCAGATATCGTAACATTGCAAGCTGTGGATAGGTTACCTGAGGACGCACAGCAGGCTCAGCTGTGTGTAGAGGCCCTGTCTAGAGTGGAATTAAGTATCAGTGAGGTGTTACTATGTTGCAAGGCTTATTATGGTCCTTTTTACTTCTAAAAAGACTGACAAGCTTTTCTAACATAAGAAAATTAGCTGAGTACTCTTTAACTGAATAGTAAAAAAGCCTACCATTATTTCCCGCGGTCTTGTTATTATTCATGTCAAGCTAGCTGCTTAAACGAAGATTGTTTTTACGTTTTATTAACTTATTTCCTCATCTTTCCAAGAGTTGTGATTGCCAAAAGCAGAGTTCAGATTAGTTTTCAATTGCTACTTCAACTCTCTATTACAGACGGAGGATATCAATATTTCTCTGGAAAGAAATAACTGTCAATAGGAATGCCAGTCTAACCTTTATTATGACTGTTAACACATTATGACTGTCGGCCAAGTGATGCCACCCCTTCTAGCCACTCAACAATGGGTTAGACGGACAACTTATTTAACGTTTCGAGAAAAGACGCATTGACAAAATATTCATGACGCACAAATGTGGGTTTTTTTTTTTTTTAGATTTTACTTCTTGAGTTATAAAAAATTGTGACATAATAATGTTATCGTTAGGGTGTGATCCCTAAGGGTTCACAGTTGGAATTTCTCACATTTCACATGAAAGTCCGGGAGGCACATTTACTGCGTCATTGACCTGTGCCAGGCATGCCGCTGAGCACGGCAAATAAACAATGTGATTTATATTTAGATCTAGAGCCCATGGGGAATGTCCATTAAGCTCGCAATCATGCTTTCAGAGAACAATCACTGCATGTTGAGAAGAATGTCTTGTCCTCTGTTGAGCTCACTAGCATGAGCAAAACAGTGAAATGCTTGAGATTCTCATAGGTTTGTGCAAGTTTGGTGCCAAGAAGAGAAGTTCTAAATGGCAAGAGGTAAAATCAGTTGAAGTTTCCATGTATTTAGTCTTCCTTGAGAGTCCAAGTGACGTGAAAACTTCACTGAATGGCAGCGGAAAGCTGCTGCATTTGATATTTTAGTCTCATGTTCGAGTTTATATGCGACAAAGATTATTTACACAATTCAGAGCGGCTTTGAGATATATAAAAAACAAAAAAAAAAACAACAAAAAACAAAAATCAAACATCGAATGCGCCGTTATTTATGACTCGGTTTATAATGCTTCCAATCTGCTGCACACATTTCAGTCTTATGGGAATCGCAAGCTTTTTGCTAATTTAACGGAATTATATTTGACCTTTTGCGCGAGTACGGTGTAAAATATTTTTTAATCCATCACATTTCATTTTAATATCCGGGGCCGTTGTATTTAACACCAAAATAAATGTGATATAGAAGACCATTCAATATTTACCATTAATTATATTGCAACAATAATATAGTCTCCTAGTTTAATTTTTACTATATTAGAGATAGTCTTAAAGAAACGCAAGAAAAAGACAAGCAATGCAACTAAATATCTACTGGGCTACCACTGTGAAAGCCTTTCCTTGTAAAGATACTATGTTTCTCACATACCTCAAACCACTAATTCTCTCTCTCAGTTCGGACCTATGTCCTTACACTGCAATGATAGCCAGCAAATCTGAGATCACGACATAGATAACGTTGTTTTCTTTAGCGCAGCTTTGGATAAATCCCGTAATTCACGTCTTTCACATTTCAAGTAGCAGCGCGATCCAGCACTACAATGAATTTACTTCATCTTGACAGACCACTGACGTCACATGTCAAGAAGTCGTCTTAGTATTCAACGTAGACAAATTCAACCTTGTTACGGCAAATAGCTAAACCAACTACACTCATTTTTGTTGGCAATTAGATTGCTTTCCGCTGTTTCCAATCGCAGTGACTGCTGTGTGTTCGAGATTCCTAAAGAGAAGGCACGCTATAATAAAGAGATCATCCTATTGTTTGCTTTGAAGGAAGTCACAACCTTGATGCACAAGAGCAGAGTGCTGCTATTGGACAAATATTATCTTAAGCTGCAAGCATTCCTGTCAAATTGTGCAAGACCTCCCGGCGAGTGACAAGAACCCTTTAGAATTCAATCAGTGGAAACTGAAAACTTATGGGCTTAGTGTAAAAGACTGGAACTGCTAGGAGACAGGCTGACTCAACTATTTCGTTATAACGAAGACAATGTGATCTGGAGTTATTTATAGAAGAAAAAATTATTTTCTGGACCAGTTTTTAATCATGTATACAATTTTTTTTTATTTCAATATCTAAATACAGCCATATCAATTAGCACATCAAAGCCTAAGCGTATCTAACAAACGCATCCGTTTCGGGCATACGAATGTGACAAGGACCGGAGATATTGCACACGTATCAGTATCAGAAAAGGAAAAGCGTATCCACCTGTTAATGCATGCACCTGGTGCCACGGTGTCAGAACCTGCTCAGGTATGTTACATCACGGACTAGTGGCTGATTTCTTTTGGCATTGTTTATCTTGCACCTAGAAGCCTTTGTCGAAGTATGGTCTATTGGTCCCTTATGTAGAGAGAGAGAGAGAGAGAGAGAGAGAGAGAGAGAGAGAGAGAGAGAGAGAGAGAGAGAGAGAGAGAGAGAGAGAGAGAGAGAGAGATATCCAAAGAGAGATATATTTGAAGAGAGAGAGAGAGAGAGAGAGATATCCAAAGAGAGATATATTTGAAGAGAGAGAGAGAGAGAGAGAGAGAGAGAGAGAGAAAGAGAGAGAGATATTCAAAGAGAGATATATTTGAAGAGAGAGAGGGAGAGAGAGAGAGAGAGAGAGAGAGAGAGAGAGAGAGAGAGAGAGAGAGAGAGAGAGAGAGAGAGAGAGATTCAAAGAGAGAACGAAAGCTAAAAAAAGCAAACAACTTTAGAATTACGGGACCAAAAGTAAAAAGTAAAAAGAAACTATATCTATCATAGATAATTTAAAGTGGAAATGTTTAAGTCGCCTTGTGCGGCTTCATCTGGAACGAATCCTTTTGAATCCTTTCTCACTGCTAAGTTGTCCTCCAAATGAGGTGTTTTTCTTTTCTGTTCAGAGAGATCGACTGATATATATAGAGAGAGAGCATAAGAGAGGGATGGAGAGAGATGGAGACAAAGAAAAAAGAAGAGGAGGGAGAAAGAGAGAGACAGATAGCCCAACAGAACTATTTAGAGAAAGAGAGAGATAGATAAAGAGAGAGAGAGAGAGAGAGAGAGAGAGAGAGAGAGAGAGAGAGAGAGAGAGAGAGAGAGAGAGAGAGAGAGAGAGAGAGAGAGAGAGAGAGAGAGATCTTGTTTGATCTTCTATGACGGCATAATGACTCGTGTCAGTATCTCGTAATCATGGTGTAACCGTTAACAGTGAATAGAGACAAGATTTTGGGAGAAAGAATAAAATCTTATTTCTTCTTCTCTTTTTTTCGTTTCAGTATTAGAAAGAGTTTCAGACTTTGGGTAATTTTTCATAGAATGGAAAGCAAGAGTAAAAGAGGAACTTTAGAAGTAAAACTATCACAGCGACTGAATGGCAAGCTGCTGAAAAAAAAAAAAAAAAGATGAGATAAAATCGAGTTAAACAATGGATAGAGTAACTAGATAGATACATAGATAAAAAATAACGAACACTCCAAAGTTGCCAGTGAGGTAAATAAAGGAATAGATAGGTAGGTATTATATAGATAGAGAGAAGGAGAGAGAGTGAGAGAGAAATGTGTGTGAGACAAATAAAAAGATAATAATAAAGAAAAAAAAAAGAAACTCCCTAAAGATTAGTATGAATGAAAGGGACACGGAATAGAAATAGAGAGAGGAAAAGATAGACAAAAGTTTGGAGGAGTTAGAAAGAGATAAAAGGGGAAAAAGAGAAAGATGTAAAAGAGGGAAACAAATGTTGAAACAAAGAGGAGAGGGGATGGATAGAGCAAAGAAAAACTGGGATCTTTGAAAAAGAGAAGTATAAAAAAGTTAAAACAAGGTACATCGTTAAGGGAAACAACGATAGACACTGTAAGAGGAAATAAGACAAAGAGAGAAAGAAAGGACACAGATTGCGGAGAGAGAGACAGACAGAAACAGAAAGATAGAAAGATAGAGAGCTAGAGGATAGAGAGCTAGAGAGAGAGAGAGAGAGAAGAGAGAGAGAGAGAGAGAGAGAGAGAGAGAGAGAGAGAGAGAGAGAGGGGGGGGAGAGACACACACACACAGATTACAAAAAGAGAGACAGGGCAGAGAGCGTGCCTGTAGCTTACAGAACGGCAGCCGCAGCTGGTTTTTTTCCATTCCCTTGTACATTGACCACATTTCTCCTTGCCTTTTCCTGCAAGTTAAGTGCCCAATATAACGCCTTTTATAGACTCTCTATTGTGTCTGTGTTCGCTGCTTCTCTTGTAAGGAAATTAATCTCCTGTATTTCATGATCCTTAATTACTTTCTCACATGCCTCATTCGTTTATCTAGCAATCAAAGTACATATGAGTACGTCCTTGATGACTTAGACCTGAGTCGAGACCTGTATGATCTTTGGTTGATCAGGGCAATATTTCGAGAGAGAGAGAGAGAGAGAGAGAGAGAGAGAGAGAGAGAGAGAGAGAGAGAGAGAGAGAGAGAGAGAGAGAGAGAGAGAGAGAGAGAGAGACAGAGACAGAGAGAGAGACAGAGAGAAAAAGAAAAAAAGAGAGAGAAAGACTAAAAAAGAGAGAAAGAGAGAGAGAGACTGAAAGAGAGAGAGAAAGACTGAAAGAGAGAGAGAGAGAGAGAGAGAGAGAGAGAGAGAGAGAGAGAGAGAGAGAGAAAGAGAACGAGACTGATAGAGAGAGAAAAAGAGAAAAAGAGAGAGAGACTGAAAGAGAGAGAAAGAGAGAGAGACTGAAAGAGAGAGAGAAAGACTGAAAGAGAGAGAGAAAGAGAGAGAGAGAGAGAAAAAGAGAAAGAGAGAGAGAGAGAGAGAGAGAGAGAGAGAGAGAGAGAGAGAAAGATTGAGTGAGAGAGACAGAGAGAGAAGAAGAGAAACACAAATATAGAAAACAGATAGGCAGAGAGAGAATGAATTAGTGCGGAAGAGAAATAGACAGAAAGAGATAGAGAGAGGGAGAGAGAGAAAGAGAGAGAAAGAAAGAGAGAGAGAATGGAGAGAGAAAAGAAGATAGTGAAGCAGGAGTTCAACAAAATTGGAAAACTCAACAGTGGCAAACTTAAGTATGAAAAAAGGAAAAACTCGCTGTAAAATGACCTCACAAAGATACCTAAATAAACAAAAAAAAAAAAAAAAACCAACAAAAAAAACAACAACAAACAAGTAAGAGTTGACCAAAAACCAACAAAACCTGCCGCCGTTTTAATACTGCTTGTCTGACTGCGCAGAAAATATAATGTAGTAATATAAGCCTGTTAGAAAAATGTGCAGTCACTGCATTAAACTGCCACTGTCTCATGATTGTGACATCATAAACTAAGACAGGCTGGTTGACTACCACTTCGCTTCATTCACTGCACGGGCGTTTTCCCACACATGTCCCACACTGAAAGTAATTGGTCTGCTCAATAAATTTACTCCATTGAAACGTTTACGCCATTAAGTTTAAATGAGAAGAGAAACATAAAATAGTCGTGATCTTCTCTTCTTTCGAGTTGCTGGCATTTAGACGGACACTGAGCTTGCTGTTCTGTTGAACAAACGAAGTGTATGTATTTAATGAATGCTGCTACCAGGTACTTGAATGTGTGAATTGCCAAAAAGAAAAAAAAACCCAAACAATTTTGCAACATTTGGTGTGGAGATTTGCTAAAGTATGCATTTGTTATGTCCTGTTTCCTTCTGTTATAGAGCTTTATACATAAATTTTCCGTATACAACTGTGATATGTTCAACAATTCACAAGTACCACCATCTTCCAAACATTACCCAAAAAAAAAAAAAAATTAGAATTGTGAAAAATTCAACAATAAAATCCTTTCTGAATGTAAGGCAGTTGTTCTCTTTGTTTCTTGTTCATCTTTAAAGCCACGGTTTGTCCACAATGAAAATGAATGAGGAGTTATGATTGTGTGCCATTGCATTTTTGTTTCCCCCACCCCACCTTTAACCCCCACCAATCGAAAAAAAAATAGTATAATCTGCTTATAAGGTTTTAACGAGACATAAAACTAGTAATATTACAATAAAATGTTCTCGGTGTCATTTCAATTTTACCGTATCATTGCTATATGACGACTTCGTCTTTCTCGACGTTTTGAAAATATCAAAATTCTAAAGCCCATGTCAAGGTTTCTTATTACAAAGTCGCTCTTTCATGTGCATTTCATGAGGCGTAGAGAAGACGTCGCAAAATAAACGACAAAGTTTCGTCAAATAAATTTAAAGATTTGAAAAAACATAATTGTGTAAAGGATTAGGATCTTAGATTCAAGAAGAGGATCAAGATCTATCATTGAGTATAAGATATCATAAGCACGTCAGGAACAGAAGGGGAACTGGGTTTAGTGGCTCATCAAGACATTAAATATTATAATAATAAGACAAAGGCAGGGAGATCAATTTACAGGATGCAAGACGAAAAAGCTTAGAAAGAAAGGCTATTGCTCTTTTTAATGCATGTTTCTACGATAAGAATGAATGATAAAGTTTGTATGCGAAACGGGTGCATTGTGCAACTAGCAAATAAATTGACGGTGGCTTGTTTTAATTATTTAAGGGGCTGGTGTGAAGACTTTAATGGACTTTGCCGACTTCAGAAATTTAAATTATTCAGAAGCTCATCTAGCGATTTACTGTAAAAATATGATGGTATCTCGAAAGATATAGAAATCCTGTTAATGTTTTTATCAAGAGTTCAACAAACGCCACCATTCGGATCTTAAATTTTTTGTCTTTATTTTCGTTTTATAATCTTTTATCTTTTGTCTTCCAAGCTTGATCAAAAGCATTGCGACATTGAGCAACAAATCACATTATTTGCATAGCAAGGTTGATTGTGTTTCGCATCCATAAAGACCTTTTCAAATTACATGCTGACAAGCTCACAGAGCAAGTTTCACATAGAAATCAACATATCTTTAACTTATTTATTTTTTTGGTCAGATTTACGTCTACAGCTATTAAATAACATACAACCAAGGTCGTATGGATATCTTGATAACGGTGACAATTTTTTCCCCACACTTTACATCCTTCATGGGGACAACAAGTGTCGCTTGAACAGAAATATTTGTGATGATAGTCAATGATAGTCAGCGTTAAGCTGACAGCAGGAAGACAGGCTTCGATTCCTGGGTGAGACATCTGGTCGTGGAATCGTATTCCATCTTACCAGTTTTATCTTTGACTTGTCGAACAGCCGCACAAATTCTTCGCGAAATTGAGATCACTTATAACTCTTTTAAAAAACCCTCATGAGTGTGTGTGTGTGTAAGGGGGGAAGGGAGGGGAGAGAGAAGAATAGTGATTAACATTGCATTTTGCGTTAGACGATTAAAATTAGAGATAAAAAGAAATAAAAATGTGAAGTTTGCACGAGAAAACGTTCGGTCTAGTCAGCGTAATTTGCAAAGAAAAATAAAGCTTGGGAATTCATTACCATTTTGGTTTGACCATGCATTTTGATTTAATAGTGTTATATTTGTGAACAGAGCATAATTATGAGGCCATTACTTTTGTAACAACAAATGTATAAATAAAAATTCATATGTGTATATATATATATATATATATGTAAAAATGCACTATATGCTTTAATATGCTCTATCACGGAAAAATACAAAGAGACTACAATAACAACCGATATTAAACCAAGGACATTTTAAAAACATCGTATCTCTATATACTAAAATATTAAAAGTTCAAAATTATAGATTTTAATTTTTATGCTGACATTGGTTTACAAAATTTTTGCAACTGTTTAGAAATGTTAGTTGTGTATCTTTTTAAAAAAGTTGAAGGACTTCGACTTAATGACAGAACACACTCTCTCTCTCTCTCTCTCTCTCTCTCTCTCTCTCTCTCTCTCTCTCTCTCTTTCTCTCTCTCTCTACCTGTCAGTCTTTCCCTCCGTCTCAACTTTCCTCAGAGTCTCTATTCCACTTTTCATGGAAGCCAATACTGTATCGCTTTGAACATATTCACCCTATGGGACTTATTAGATAAAGGTCGAGAAAGAGTGAAATAGAAAGAGAGAGAGAATAACGAAAGGACAGAGAGAATAAGAGAAAGGGGGAGAGAGAGAGAGAGAGAGAGAGAGAGAGAGAGAGAGAGAGAGAGAGAGACAGACAGACAGAGACAGAGACAGAGACAGAGACAGAGGGAAGCATGTATGTGTGTTTGTGGGGAACCCACACATCATGAATTAAAAACAAAAAGAGATAGAACTAGTTAACTAGAAAAATAGATAGATAGAGCGAGGGAGAGGGATAGAGAGAGGCAGATTGAGTCAAGATACACATAGACCGATTCCTGTAAACAATTTAAATTTCATGCCATCCACAAAAAATTGTGACAGCCGGTTTACTATTATTCTTGTTGCACTTTTCGATACATATACCACTCAGAATTATGTTAGATCTGCAAAAAATCGTCTAAATCTAAAACCAAACTTTTGGCTCGGTGACAGTGACAGCTATTCTATACTATTGCACCATATCAGTTGATTACATCATGCTTGTCACGCTAATGCTGTTCTGCGTCGTAGGAATTTAATTTCAACAAAATATTTCAACTATGCTGTAAATTAAGATGAAAAGAAGAGAAAAAAAAAGAAAAAGAAAGGATACGTAATCAGATACAATGTAAAATAGAGGTGGCTGTTTAGTAAAAGCTCAGCCAAGGAATCTGTTGAGTCTTCGAAGCGGGTTTGAAACCCAAATCTTCTGTGGATAACTTTGAGTTCTTCTATTTTGACCATCTCTCTTCCGCACAAGTTTTTTCTTCTTCTTCTTCTCAGAAGCAATGATTTCAGGGCTGAATGTTTTAAAAGAAATTGCTTGATTCAAACAGATACGGCTTTATTTTTGGAAGTGTGACTAAGATACGATACGACATAATTCTATTTAGGATTTACAACGCAAACAAAAAATGTACTGATGGGTCGCATTAGCCCCCATCAGCCTGAATCAACTAACCCACCAAACCGAAGTAATCAATGATTTATTGGCAACGAAAAAACTGCTTTGCTTTCTTCGACAAACGTGTATTTTGGTATCAAATAGTTTTTAAGAGCAATTCATGTTCTCCGAACAAGATCTCGTAAAGACTTATGAAAGGGACGTTAACCAATCTACAACCACATATTATAGTAACTGAATGCAGATTGGCCATAAAAGCTAACGTTATTGAATTATTGTAAGAGAAAGAAAGTCACAAACTAACTAGATCAAACTATGATTGGTTTATTGTTAACCAATCTTTCAAACAAAAGTCTACCGATTTGTAATTTATAAAAAAGCTGTATCAGCTGAGTTGTGCCCGTCAACCCCTAAGATCTCCAAGTCTCCAGTCAGCTGGAGTTATGTCCCCCGCCCATGTTGTTTGTTCTTTGCTGTTGTTTGTTCACGGAAATACCAAACAAAGGCCAGGGATGGTAGAAGACGCAGTTGCATGCACTGTTTGTTTAGGTGTGCGCCTTCTTTAACATTGTGTGGAGAGACTGGAGGTTGAGGCTGTCTTCTTCATCTGACAAAAGTTCATCCTTGTGTAAAACGCCTACCTCTTTTTTCCAGTAGAATTGAAAATATCGGATGATCTTTGTTTTAGGGAAATAAATCTTTGGGTCACTGTAAAAGCTCCGTGTATGAAACCAATACTTCTGGGCTTTACATCCTGGTCTACGACAGTCGCGGAATACCCTTCTACTACTTGGACTCAACCCAAACGAGACAAAGATACTTTGATATGTGGTATTTTTGCAATGCAAATTTTGTCCTATATGATGAGCAGCTTACAATCATTCCAATTTTTCCGACGAAGTAAGCATAAATATAAATGCAATTCAATCGTTTTTCTACATGACTGGCTTTAAAGTACTTTAAAAAATTATTTGAAAGACTCTCTCCATCAAACCAAGTTGCCAGACAGGGGAAGCTGAAAAAAAAACAGAGCGCCGCCTTCCGTGTTGTCACTGAGTATCTAGTTAAGTTGAGTTCTGTTTTTACACCCAAACAAAAGAACGAAATGTGGTGGTGAAAGAGCCTGTATAGATCACTTGGCTAAGTCAGGATATGAACTCCGGACATTCTGATCCAAAATCCCAATCTCTACCACTAGAACACAACAACGACCTGCTTATATAAAACCCAGACATTTTAGATCTACGCCCACTCTATCCTTCCAGTTTTGTTTGCTAGCCACACTGGGAGCATGATCAAATCGCAGTAGGCCATGCCAGTACCGCAAGTACTAATAGCTAGCAAACCCTGCACACACCTCAGATGCCCCGCCGACCTTTTCAATCAAGAGTATTGAATTCCACCGGGACCCACCGTGATAGCGTGTGGATCTCATTACAAAGACAATGTTTGAAACAAGACATTTTGTTGCGCAGTCTGTTTTGGCTACATCACAACAACTCAAGGACTCTCTTCAAAAAAGTGGAAGGTATGAGGAAATTCCAATAGTTTGCGCAGGTGAATAAAGGAACTGCGGGGCATTCCTGGCTCCATACTTCACAAAACGCTTCCTGTACAAACCTGCACAAAGATGGTCCTTTCATGTCGCTATAATCTATGTCATAAGATTCGTCTTTCAAGATTGAAACGCAAGACCTCGTCAGTTTTTACCCTGCCAAAATGAAATGCATAATTTAAATAAGTTACAAACGCATGTTAAAAATGAAGCAAAACTAAATGTGATTTGCTTTTTAAAGAAAGGTGTGTAAATATTATTTGATTTGCGTGGTATGTACATTGCTTTTAAAACATTAAGAACCCCCCCCCCCCCCCCCCCCCCGCCCCAAGAAAAACGCCTAAGACAAACACACGAAAAAAAAAGCCTACAAAAAACAAAAAAAAAAAACTAAAGAAATGAACAAAAAATAAAATACGCCTATCATAAAGGAACTTTTAATTGCAACTGACATGATGATCAATGCAGTTAATGCAATTTTAGAGGCTCTTTTTATTATGATAAGCCTGATGTAAGGCAACAATGAATCCTTACCGGCAAAAAACAGGAGTCACTCATTCATTTGCTCTCGAATAGCATTTAAAACATCTTATGTTCTTTTATCTCAATAAAGACTGAAATTTATTTTATTGTCTTCCATTTTTTCCAGTTCCGTTGTGATCTTAATTTTATAATAACAAAATGCACATCAGATTCTATCAAATATAAAATTAACAATTTAACGTCAGACATATTTTCATTCTCCTGTTACTTCACCTTCCCAGGTGGCCACTTCCCTCGCGATTTAAATAGTAATACATCACTGTTACGCTGCAAATAAAATATCGAAGAGGGGCTGGTCTGACCGTTCTAAAAATGTCTCGAGCGAGGCTATTCTCATCCCTGGTTTATATTACTCCACACGAAGATGCATCAATCGGTGGCAGACAATGCATGCTGGGAGATTTTCCCCTGGGTCGCCCCGACAGATTATTTGAGATTCCATTAGCGATTTATAAATGTTTCTTTTTTTGCAACAAACTTGCTCGTTATTTTTCACCAGTAGTGTATTTCCCTTTTTTTTGTTCTATTTTAATCAATAGATAAAATCGAGAGCGTGCAGCTATGTGGCTGGGTGTAATTTTCTTAAGAGTCGAGCTACAATGCTTGGATGGCAGGTCTGGTATTTCCGTTAATTAAGTTATCTTTTTGCTTTTTCTTTGCTTTCTAACAATTTTTTTTTATGATATTTTTTTTTATTTCTTGAAAAAATGTCTGGCTCCCAGTAGAATTTGATGCCAAAATCTTACAAAAATTAATAGATCCCAGCGAAAAAAGAAAATATCCCGGCAACTTGCCGAAATAAGCGGGGAAAGAAAAAAAAAAAAGAGACAGAAAACATGCATTACGTGGTCATTGACATGACCGTACTATGCTATTGTGCATCAGTCACTTATGTAAAGTTGGCTAGTTTGGTTTTTGGGAGAAAAAGAGGGAAAAAACCATTAACCGTTTTTTTTTACAATTTGGTGCGTTAATGGCAGCTTTATTTTACTTGATTTAAATGCTAAATTGACATAAACTGTGATTTAAAAAAAAACCATTAATACTTTTTTCTCGTTGGTTCAATTAAAGAAAACAGTATCAATGAAGAATCAAAAAAGATTAATTGATACTTAGAAATGACTGAGCGATCATCTACTTCTTCAGTCTCAATACGTCGTGTTCGCACATTTTGGTTCCCATCTCGTCCATCCTTCATCTTTTTAGTGGATGATACATTAAAAATAACAGTTTTTGTTTTCATTTACAAAAAATAAAAATTTAAGGAAAGTGTGAAAAAGTTAGTCTAATAAAGTATTATTTAATATAAATCTCTTCTAAATCTCAAATCTTTACTGTGACGTTTCCAATCTTTTGAGTTTGCGAAATGAGAGCCTCAAGCCAAATGGAGTTTTTTAGATCCATGTAACTAAACGATGTTGTCGCCATTTAAAACTGCGCAGCTCATGAAATTACAATAGTGTGTAGCGTTTTCCTTTGAGCAAATAATAAAATTATTTAAAAAAAAAAAAAAAACAACCAAAAAAAAAACAAAACAAAACAAAAAAAACCCCCCAAACAAACAAAAGTTAAACAAAAAACAAAAAAAACAACAACCAAAAACAAAAACAAAATATAAACAAAAAACTCCCCAATTATTCACCTGTTACATCAATGTGGTCTGACCCATTCAAGAGGAAGTTCACACACAAAAAAAACTGAAGTTAAGGTGTGTAACCCTGTTAGGTTTAAAGGTGAATTTCGATAAACTTTGGGTTGTCAAAACAAAAAGGTGTTGAAATTACATTTAGAGTATACTATACAAAAAACTAGAAAACTCTAATATTTCTAAGAAAAACATGTTAATAACTAATAAACGCACCAGATGCCTGTTTGAGAAAAAGGCTTGTTCAAGAAACCGGACCGATAAAAACCAGTCTATATGCATTATCAAGTGAAACTCCACTGCGGTGCTAAAATTATGATTTTCTTTTTTTTAAACGAAGAACTCAAATTTAATATCTTTTTGTTTGATCTTGATCCCCAATGGACTTTAACCTTACCGGTATGGTGTGAGTAGAAGTCTCATTATAGGGCACGCGTGAGGAAAAATACGTGTGAAAACGCAGAAAAAAATAAAACAGCGACAAGAAGAGAATTAATCGCCTCATCTTATTTTAACAATAGTTTTTTTTGTGAATAGGAGGTACATATTAAAATTGTTGGGGGGCGTTTTCATTAAAAAAAAAAATAAGAAAAAAATACGATAGTGCTCAAGTCATGAACTAAATGCTGTTTCCCTAGAGTATTCTGGTCATGAACAATTCACAAATCTGTGAAGAAGCATGAACGAGTGGTTCATGAGTTCTTGTATTCGAAGAGAAATACACTGCAAACTCTGACAATAGTAGCGGAGACGAGGGAACACGCCATGCCTCTTACCTGTTGAATGAACTATTTGCCTTCCTCATTATTTACTGAATGGCTGGACGCTCTATCTACTGCACTTTACTGATAACCTTCTGGCGCTGCGTCCTCGCTTTCAATTTAATCGCTGAAAAGGAAAAAAAAAATCAGAAAACTGCGTACATCGTTATTGGTAGAGCATGATTGTGTTACTACAAGATCTTCTTGGGAAAGCCTTCTTAATTATCACAGAGTTCTCCTATTTATGATAAGTTGTCCGTTTTCCGAAGTCAAACAAAACGACATTAGAAAAGGGAGAGTTTAAATTTGCACAAAAGCCATGGATAGGACAAGCATAAGATCTAGCAGTATGTCTTGAATTTAATCCGCCTCCTCCTCCTCTCCCCCTTTCTCTCTCTCTCTGTCTCTCTTTCTTTTTTTTTCTCTCTTTCTCTCTTTCTCTGTCTTAAATATAATCTTACACTTTGTTTACCTAAGTTCATCTCTTTGATAATAACGTTTTCTATCTGACTGACTGTGTTCTCTAGCTCTCTGTCTGTCGTTCTCTCATTTTTGCACATGAATAATTCCCCAAACTCATTAACTGTTTTTCTCTCTTTTACAAACGCTAATTTTTTTGGCCTTTTACGTTTTATTGCGACAATTTTTTGCTATGATTTATAATTCATGTTTTCCTTCACGACGCTTCTGTCATTGTGCCATCTTATTCATCTTATTCTTATCAGAGTTCTCTCATTTAAAAAAAAATTTTTTACAATGCAATTAGCTGATTACTCCATTTTTTTTCTAAGTTTGGTATACCTTCTAGCTTTAAACCAATAAACAGCAGATTTCAACAACATTTGAACAGCGGTGATCTCCAATTTGGCAACAGAATATTCAAAGAAAACTTACGTAGTTCGAGAACAAATTAAGCTTCGTGGACTGAGAAGGAAAAGAGGATCGAATTCGAGGATAAACGCCAAGGTTTCTCATGAGATTTTTGCATTCTTTCGGGGAAAACACTTCTGTTTGTAACTTGAATATCTTTTTAACTTTATGATGTTATTGGCAATCTGGCGTTCAGCTATGTGAATGTAGAAAAATCTTATAAAAATTTGGCTAAGGCAGTTTGGCAGAACCACTCCATGGACACTTTAATTGGCCAATCTCTATCTGTCTGTCTGTCTGTCTGTCTGTCTGTCTCCCTCTCTCTCTCTCTCTCTCTCTCTCTCTCTCTCTCTCTCTCTCTCTCTCTCTCTCTTTCTCTCTCTCTCTCCCCGGGTAAAACATTATTAATTATCCTGTGTGATAGTTAAACGCTGTGGGAGTATTGCCAAGTTAAAGAATTATCGTCTGCAGTATAAAAAAACCCCTTCTCTTCTACACTAATCTTGTCTCCTTAATATAAGTTCCTTGTAAATACAACTTGGAGCACTTAAAATTACCGGAAGAACTCCAAATACTTCAGAGTAGCGTTCTCAAGTAAACTCCATTTGCAAGGTCAAGCTGACACCTGGACACCTAGAGAAATTCAGGTTTTTACGATGTGTCAAGAGGGACGATAGGACACTAACAAGGTAAAAAAATAAAAACCACAAGTCGATCTAGTTTGATATTCAGGCAGGTCGTTCTACTTATTTGCTTTCGCATTTAGCTCGCTTTTGCTACCCATCGTAGCTGATGGGGTACGAGACGATGCGTTAAGCTAACTTCCTATTCAGTGCAGATGAAGTATTAGGTTTTATTCTTTCTGGTTTTTTTTTCAGGTGATGAAACAATATTTTTTTCGTCAATATTTTTTTAAATGGAGCCCAGGGTTATTCATCTTTTGTTGAAGGCTTTGTAATTAAAATTGTGTATAATCTGATAATAATTATGTTTCATGTGAAGATTCTAAATACTAAAGTCTTGGACATGACTCTGCAACTAACGAAAAGATCAAAATGTTCAAATAAAAATTATACTTATCACTTTTCCTCCACGCAGAGCCATTTGCTTCAGTCGTAAGCATAAAAAATGAAATAAATTGATGAGGAAAGAGGAAAAACTAGTTTTAGCATTAGCAATAACATTTTGGATCAGTCATATCCACCTGTCAAGACTTATATGTACTGAGCATTCGCATAAAATTTCTGTCAAGTAATATGAAGTGTAGACACGTACGGAACTCAAAACCCAGTGCAAGTTTATAGATACCCAAGTAGAAATTGAACTACTCGTCCCAGTTTTACACAGCTCAACAAAAGGCAGGCAGCTGAATATGAAAGAGACGTGGACTAAAAAGAATTGATAAAAATAAATTTTGATTTGGAACTAATAAAGTATCTTTTATCCATTATTAAGTCTGTTGCTTTCCACATTTTCTTCGGGGCCACAAACAAAAGTTCGTTTCATCTTGACTCAGCTGCATGAAGTCTACTTAATAAAGAAAGAAAGAGCCGACTGATGAAATCTTTTACGTCCATAATAATCAAATACTGAATACGCTGCATAACTCTTAATAATTGTTTTGATGTTAAAATTGATGTGCAGAAAATTCATATCTCCTACTTTATAATAACAAAAATAACAAAGGCACCAATTCAAGGATTTCATTGCATAACCTGGGCAAAAAATATCACTATATTAATGGGCATTACCATTTTCCACTATACCGATCCCTGCAAATTTACAGTGCTCTAGATAAGGCAATAAAATGGAAAGCCAATTTAAAAAAATGATTGGAAACCTAAAGCGTCTACGTCGATTCATTAAATTGTGTTCTATTTTTCAGCTAATTAGTCAACTGTCACTAACTGCTTATGTCACAAGAGCAATACATGCTAAAATGGTGCAAACGAATTGTTGACTTCCTGAAAAAAAGAATGCTTTAAAGATTGATGGGAGTTTATTGACATTGGTGCATAGAGCATAGAGTTAAATTAAATGGCACAAATACATGTTACAGATATGTTGGTTATGTCAGCAGGTACATAATATTTTAGTAGTTTTAGATTTCAAGCGACTGGTCTTGCGTTTGGTAAAAGTAAACTCATATCAGTATGAAAGAAAAAACTGATTTCATCAGTGTGACATACTTGTTGTAAGGCATGACATTAACGCTGAGGTTTCAAAGGCAGTCTTGAATTGACAAATATTAAGCTTACCTAAACCCTTTGAGTGTCTTTTTTTTTTAGCTGTTTTAGTGTCGCAGAATATACAAAAATGAGACATTTTATAGACTTGATCTAATAAAAAAATTGAAGAACAAACGCTTCGTAAAATTAGCCTTGTGAAGTGAAGACAGGGCTAAGTTAGAGCGCAGTTGAGGAAATCTAGTCTCGTCTTTCGTACCTGAGCTTCTTATCCCTCCAGTTCTGAAGGACCGCACGTCATAGGTCTACATTTTAAACCTTTCAGAAGCCATTGTGGTCTTGGTGTAACAAAGTCACACTCGAGTCAAGTCAACACTGGTTTCAGTATATAAAGATAAGAGATACGACATCTTAAACATGCGAATCTTTTCCGGCAGTTCAAACCTTCCGAGATGCCCAGCAGCATCTTTTCAAAACTAAATGACAAGGCAATATTACATCATAGATTTGACATGCAATTATCTACCTGAATCAATATTTATATCATTATAATTATCACCTACTCAGTGTTAAACAAGCATGTGCACTCAACGAGACAAAACAAAATAGCCATTCGTTTTCAATGAGATGGAATCGACATTCAAGATCTATATAATAAGTAGTAAACTGTATAAAGGAAGAAGATGATGAAACCTTTGCAAATTTTAGTCAAGAATCTTAAAATGGAATTTGTTTAAAAAAGATAAATCTTATTAAAAAAATGCTGCTGTTATCAACACAGATAGCATTCAATAAAGTGAAATGCAATTCCGTTGGGGCCCTTATGTTAAAAATAGAAATAGGCGAAACTATCTCCAAACCTGTGTACTTTCAATGCTTATCGCTTATCCTATGATCTAATTGAAGTAGTTATGCTAAACTTATTAGTCTAGAACTGTTTCATGTATCACGATCTTTACAGTTAACAGATTATGATGATTATTTGACCAGAATTTAGTTCGTGTGCTGAAAAGAATGCCCTTTACTGACTATTTCTTCGTTCAAGCCTTATTGTATCGATAAATCGGATTTTTTTCCTGTAAAGCATTAAACATAAACGAACTTGTCGCATTATCTCTGCAAAACTCCAAGCTAAGACATGTTGAAAAGATTCAATCTTTTTTCATGACTCTCAAGCAGTCCCTAGTTGAAAGCCTATATTTTCCTGTCTTAGCCTTTTATCAAGAAAACCTGTAAAGGAAGTGCAAACATTGAGAGACTTTCAAACATCTGAGATCTTAGAAAGCTCTTTGGAGAGAGTCTCTTATTTTCAGCAACTCATGCAAAGTCCTCTATGTTTGCCTTGACTAATTCAACCCCACTTGTGCAATGGTCTGTGGAAAAATAAAAAGATTTAATTAACACCTCCTGTATTGCATGACATTTTGAGATAAGTCAAACCCTCATTTTCTACACCTATCATACATTCTTTAGTAGGTAAGTCATGTGTTTTTTTTTTCTATAGAATAGAAATTTTAATTCTATTTTTTGGTCCTTTTGACTTGTTCTCCAGCACAGCTTACTGAAATGCTGTCAGTTTTATTAAGTTGTATTTTTTTAGTAAATTTTTTTTTGCAAATCAATTTGATTTTTCACAACAACTATTTCTTTGAAAACACGGGTTTTGATACTTTTCTTCATCATCATTTTGATGTTGATAATTTTTTTTTCACTTGTGACTGACTAAAAGTCTTTGGACCCATGAATGTTAACTTAATTCTTAAATTATCTACAACATGATAAAAAAATAATTATGATAAGTTTTGGTCAAAAGTGTTTATTATTCATCACACCAGCATGCAATTTAAAAAAAAAACAAACTTTAAGTTATACTATAATTGATATATGATAATGAATACTAGAATATAAACGATTAAGTTTACAAGTAGTTATTTCAGAGAGCATAGTATCTATTCATTGTAAGAGCCAATAAAGAGACACTAAATAAAGGTTCTCTTTGACGCAGTCCTTGTCAATCTATTCATCTTCGGTAAAGCACTATCAAATAAACAACTGCACGCCTCAACAAAGAGCATCAAGCTCCTTTCTATAGAGTCGGGTTTTTTTTTTTTTTTCAGTCAGTGAACAAAAAGTTTTTTAGTGCACAAATTGGAACTTCGTAAACCTTTTTACAGGAATAGCAGAGCCTTAGGAGGACAATAAGCATTGAACTAGGCCTACAATTTTGTTGGGCAAATAAGACTGACTGTTAAAAAAGTGTTATACTATTATCTCCGTCTCGGAACAACCTAAGTCAACAAATATTTTGTCTGCATAATAGTTGACACCATTCCTGAGTCTCGGTCGTTTATTAGAACGCATTGTATTACATGGCACGGGATAACAATATATCACCAAGCATACCATACACAACTGGTTATAAATCTCTCGGTGCAAGACTGAAAATGGACTTGAGAAATCGGCCTGGCTGTTTGCTCAACCCTCGAGATTGTGCACGATCCAGCAGGACAGAGTGGGTGTTTGCGGTTATAAAATAGCAGATAACCCCCCCAAAAAATAATAGAGAAATACAAAAAGGTAAAAGAGGGATTAAGGAAGAAAAAGTGTTAGCTTTCGTTTTTTTTTTACATTTTAAGTTTTCAGGATGGTCTGCTTTGTTCTTTTACAAGCAGGCAAAGATTTTCGGAGCTTCGTACTTTAGAGGGCGTTGACGTGAGTTTATGACAGCAGTCGCCTAGCCCGGTCATCAATACACTGATTATTTCCCTTCTTGCACAGAGAACGCCTCTGCACAATTCATTCAGAAAAGGTCGATCTCTCACATAAAGAAATGGGGGAAAAAATTATGACTAGATTTTTTATAATAAAACTGCTACTACTATTACTACTACTACTACTACTGCTACTACTACTACTACTACTACTACTACTACTACTACTACTACTACTACTACTACTACTACTACTACTACTACTACTACTACTACTACTACTACTACTACTACTACTACTACTACTACTACTACTGCTGCTGCTGCTGCTGCTGCTGCTGCTGTTGCTACTACTACTACTACTACTACTACTACTACTACTACTACTACTACTGCTGCTGCTTAATACTAATTATACTACTACTACTACTACTACTACTACTACTACTACTACTACTACTACTACTACTACTACTACTACTACTACTACTACTACTACTACTACTACTACTACTACTACTAGTAATAGTAATGATAATAATAACAGATTATAGAGTTCAAAAGAAAGCGAAGTAACACGAAGTTGAAAAAGTTAATGATAATTTTGAATGAAATAACACAGATTAAAAAAAAAAATAATTAGTTTTTACAATGTAGTGCCCCGTACCCTGGGTTTTCCCCCTATTTTTCATAAAAAACATGTTACCTAAAGCACTACATTGCACCAGTCTTGCCGAGCAACGGAGCTTCATGCTAACCACAATACAATGCTGTCGTGATCCTCGTATGTGCTTGCCTTTGCATATAATAAAAAAAAAATGCGATGCTAAGGTTAGCATAAAAAGACGAGAATTATACTTATAACCAAAAAATAGTAGACACAGCGCGTAAGGGAGAACTTTAGTGACATCTGCCTCTGTTTAGTTTAGCATTACGGTGCACTCGTCTGTCTCTCGAAATGGGAAAGGTAAAAAAAAAAAAAATCAGAATCCTGTTTGTTTTTCCCACAAACTGCGAGAATACAAGCGCTACAAAATAGAGCAAGAGCGATGAAAGAGAAAAAAAATAACTACAAAAAATAAAAAGGATAAAGCTGGATAATTTGTACCTTTGTCTGCGACATCCCAAAGTATGCAGAGCTAAAAGCTTAAGCCTATTATCCACTTCGGTCCATCTCTGGTGACATAAATGTTGATTTTTGGTTTTTGGTGTTTTTACTGTTGTATAATTCCATTGATGTTCCTTTAAGTCTCGAAATCCGCTTTTTTTGCATGTGTTAAGGATGAAAATTTTTTGGACAAAAAGACATAGATAAAAACATGACAAAACCCCCCAAAAAAACAAAACAAAACAAAACAAAATAAACAAACAAAAAAAGCAGCAACACTCACACAAAGAAATAAATAGCAATAAAATCCCCTTAAAGATAAACAAATATAAGCAAAAAAAAACCCCCAAACAATATGTCTGAAAAAATACCATCACCTTAGATGTACAAACAGTAAAAAAAAAGAAACCACCCAAAAACAACAAACAATCAACGCAGCAGACAAGAACAAACAAATTAAAAAAAAAAAGAAACAAAAGAAACAAAAAACACGTTTCGAGGACAACTAGATTAATGCGTCATAAAATAAAACATATAAATTGTTTCAACGCCCATTTGTCTCTTAAAAATATGGCCGGATATTTGTGGTATTTTTTTCTGTTTCAGTTTCGTGTTTATATAATCCTTCCTTAAACTTAACAGATCTTAAAAGCCCGGAACAAAATTCTTCCTGTCATTTACTCGCTCTCCTGAATCTTTGGAACTAAGCGCTTCATATCTTTTGACGTTTTTTGCTTTTTATCACATCAGCGGCAATTTTGTTGTGCTTTAAAAGTTGGTACATTGCTAAGAACATTTAAGAAGCTTTGTGGGTCATGACGTTATGACTTTTTCTTCCAGTTTCCCTTACAGTAAAATATTTCACATAAATCCCAAAGGTATCGAATTTAATAAGAGTCAGTTTTAAAATTGAATAATTACGACCAAGTTTGAAAACAAAGTATCGAAGATGTGCTAACAGAACCCATTCCTTTCGATGCTATTAGAGTCCAACTTAACTGCACTCCTCAGAACAGCTTCCCCTATCTGACCGTACGGCTTGTTACATCAAACGCCTTGTGCTGAGCTGTTTATTCAGCTGGAGTGGAGCCTAGAGCTGTCTTTCAGATTGAGGTTTGTACTGCAGGTTCTCTCCACATTGCCTTGTTGCTCTGGGAAAACACCAAACAAAATCTTGGAACATGTTTTTTTGAACATTATGTCTTTGTCTCCATCGGTCTATCTGTCTGTCTGTCTGTCTGTCTATCTCTCTATTACTTTCTCTCTCTCTCTCTCTCTCTCTCTCTCTCTCTCTCTCTCTCTCTCTCTCTCTCTCTCTCTCTCTCTGTACTCATCCTCCTCCTTCGAATTTAAATTTTTAGCATGGTATTGTATCAATTATTTACCGAGACCTATCAACTTCTTTCATGTGGAATTAATATTTTTTTTTTATTTATATCCACACGTTCATATAAGGATACTTGAAAGTAAATATTCCATATTTTTTAAACAAAATTGATCCCTGCCTGCACCGCCTTATATTAAAGTCTCTGTTCTATTTCAATCCCCCCCCCCAAAAAAAAAAAAAAAAAAAAAATCTCTTTCTCACTCTCTCTCTCTCTCTCTCTCTCTCTCTCTCTCTCTCTCTCTCTCTCTCTCTCTCTTTCATTAAAATACAAATGACTCTGCAGTGATAAAGGTAGAAAAAAAAACTTATAATAAAACAAATACACTTAGTCTGACATCTCTCCATTATTTCCCACAAAAGGCTACCTAACCAATCTCTAGCCTGTCAAAGATCTCTATCTGAGGCAAACAGTAAGTAAAGATCCCAGCTGGACACTCAAGACTGTTAAAACGTTAATGACTGACGTGCTATTGGACTGTACACTTCCAGGTACTTACAGAATTCCTGAGGACTCTCTGAACCTGTAATGAGCTACACAATGACTCTAGAACCTACTTAACTAACGAATTCTAAGTATGGAACGACCTATGAAAGCCATCATTTTTTCCTAAAGAGTATTTTGCATTAAATAACACAATTTCTCATCATGTCTAAAAAAAAAGCTTTTTAAAAACCTTTTTGCAATACGGATCAAGCCTGTAAACAAGGCAAGGATTCCAGGATTGTAAATAACATTGCTGTAGTGACTTCTTGGACCAGTAGATTTTTTTCATTTTACAAAATCAAGCGAGAAAGGCACTCCTGATTTGATTTTTTGAAGCTGTTTGTAACTAATTAATGTCCTTATTGTAAAAGGTAATGAGAGCAGGAGCTTAAACTTCGTACAGAAACTAAGACGTCGAAATACAATATAAAGAATAGTTATTTTTGTATTGTTAGAATATTCCTCATAGATACACTTTATGTCATTTACAAATATTTAGGAAAGAATAGTTGACTTATGTCATTTTCTGTGCGCGTCGTGATCGCGTTTATATTTAAACATTTAGACATACTTGTTTTTCTTTCTTAACTTGAAAAGATTGATCTTATGTCGCCAGTCCCCATGTACGACTCTGGAATAGCCTTAGTGAACGCCATACAATGTAAATCTACTGTCCAGTCATCAAACTATATTAACAGAGCCTAAAAAAACTTCTATAAACCCTTTAGCATACACTTGCACGTCAGAGAGTATAGACAAAGTGTCACAAAGACTTCAAGTGTCTATTAATATTGTTGGGGTCGGATTTCTGAGTACCAACATGCATTACTTCAGTTTGACGCAGAGATCATACAAGGATTTCGATTGTTTTAGAATTATTAATAAAAGCGTTTATATTCGATCATTACAAAAAATAGCTCTTTAACTGATTGAATTCAATATTGATGGCCAAGAAATTGCCTATAAAATTAAATTAATTTAAATAAAACAACACGAGAGTTAGAATAATTCTGCTTACAGTGTGTGTTTGATAGTAATGCATTTAAAGAAGATAACTGGCTAACTAAAAAAATGTGAAATTGCATTTTTACTCGAACATAATTATAACACTATGTTGCTCCAACATACTTTTTACATACAAATATAAACCACGCCAAATCTAAGGCTTAACCGAATGTAAAGCTTTGTGACATAAAATTACATATTTTACCATTCACTTGTACAGAAGCCCGTGTGCAGTAAGGGGCCATTAAAGGAAGACCCAGATCGTTTTCAGTGGCCTGTCAGATTATTGACTGAGTACTGAATTACCACATTTAGCTGTAGATTTAATGCAGCAATGTAAAGATCTCAGTGTAATAATGTCAACTTTGCTGTTTCTTTTTCTTCTTCTTCGTCTTCTTCTTCTTCTTCTTCTTCTTCTTCTTCTTCTTCTTCTTCTCCTCCTCCTCCTCCTCCTCCTCCTCCTCCTCCTCCTCCTCCTCCTCCTTCTTCTTCTTCTTCTTCTTCTTCTTCTTCTTCTTCTTCTTCTTCTTCTTCTTCTTCTTCTTCTTCTTCTTCTTCTTCTTCTTCTTTTCTTTTTCTTCTTCTCCTCCTCCTTCTTCTGTTTCTCTTTATGTCTTTTGGTCTCTCTCCCATGCCTTTTTTTCTCTTTTCTTTTTTCTTTCTCTCATTATTTTTTATAACTTCTTTCATATTCTGTCTTTCTCGCACGGTACTTATCTTCCCTTCTCTCCACATCTATCGATCTAAAATATTTACAATCTCCAGTCACGCATTTTATCAGTACAATTTTCCAACAATCAGGTGTATCTATCTACCTTCCTACTTGTCAGGCTATCAACCTACCAATCTATCTAATTACCCCTTCTCTTTCTTTATATAATTTTTACACTAAAAATTTTTCTTTGAGACCAGCATGAGTATTATATTTTCTTCCCTAGTTCTCAAAACGCTTCGCCAATGCATTACGGTCTTATTTGGTTCCGAACATTTTAGGTCGGCTCTGCATGACGTCGCTTTTTTTTTTTTTTTGGCGTACAAATAAAACCTGCATTCATCTTTTCCTTTCAGAAATTATCTCAATATCACCTCGCCTTCTTCGGCACTTCACAGATCTTTCAATGTGTGTGAATTTTCCCAACCGGATGAAGAAATAAAAGCTAGTCAAATAAAACAATGATATGACATTACTAGTTATCCATTTCGGCGTTTGACCGATAAAACTGGTCTTTAGAAAGGTAGCGTTTCAGATCAGAAAGCTACCCACTATTAACCCAATGACTCTTTCTTTCTTTAAATTGCATTCAACATCAGTTTCACTATCAAGAGACTTTCTTGTAAAATTTCCTTGATCCATAGATTCTATGGAAATTTTATGCATTCCCATCAACTATGTTGCTGTTTACACAGTTAATATGTGGCACAGTTCTTAAGACGTGATAAAAATTCCTTTCAGGACGGAAGGGAGGCAACTAGATCCATCTTCTGAGCGGTGGTATAATCTGATTCGAGATGTTATCGACCCTACTGCAGCCCCACGTGACCTGACCGTTAGCTCAAGCCGGAAACCAATCACATTATACCGGAAGCGAGAAAAATAGGAGGAAATTACGGACATTGCCTCAAGCACATATGTATTTCTGTTAAATCCATTTCCTTGGAGACAGATTCATTACCTCCCGTTTGTTTCCCGACCATCTTAAACATGACGTTATAGTTCCTCACAAGATTAAAGAGATGATACGTATTTCAAGCAGTTTTGGCATGATTAAAAAACAGTTCAAACAATTCGCCTTCACAACATGCGAGACAGGTAAATATGCTGTTCACACGTTTTGCTTGTTTATAAAACTCACCCAAGCCTTTTTTTTAACCATCGCGTTGAATAAACTTTAGATTATGATTCTCTTCTGCAATCTTTTCTGTAAACTCTCTTTCGTTTGGTTTGCTGCAAATGCTATCAAAAAAGGAAAGGCAGCCTGGTAAGAGACGCAAACAAAATATTACAACTCAGAAGTCATGTTTCTTTCAAAACAACAGGAAATATTTTCTTTGGCTCTATATTGCATTTATATTCAGCAAGAAAGCGCTTCATTGCGGGAGATCGTCAAATTGCTCAGTCTGTACAGCTTTAGATTGATAATAAGGAGATCCGTCGTTTAATTGCATTGGCCGAGATGAGTTTAACATTTCTTGCGTTTTGCAAAGATTCTTATAAGACGGCTTTATATCAAACTGAGAATTTATGGATCTGGTTAGATGGATTTCATCCATGCCATCAGTGTATAGCCCAGAAGTCGTACCCTGGACCATCGTATTGTCCAGTGCAACGCTCTACCAACTTAACTATCTGGCGCTACATTCTGTCCATTGAAACACAACCTGTTCACCAATGGCATTGTCAGTCATTGTTTCTCAGATGTTCCTCTTGAACCCACTGACTGTTTCAGTTGGTAGACCCCATTTTTAGAGTACTATACTCTGTTAGTTGGGGTGCGATTGGGTCTTACATGTATACTTTCACACTACTTTCAATCATAACTCAAATACTCTTTATTGTTTTATAGAGAGTTTATCTAATTTATCTTTGTTTTTATAGTGCTCTTATTTCTTGATGTGCTTTACAACTCTACCCAGCATTCCGCGCATCCTTTGCATCTCTATCACTCTCTACCTTTCTCTTCCACATTATCTTTCAGTTTTACTCTTCTCCCTATTTCTTTCGATGAAATCCTATTTTATTTTTGTTGTTCTTCTATTTCATTCTTTTTGTGGTAGATATGCCGTAGTAGTCTTTTTTTCCCCTTTTCTCCTTTTTCTTCTCCATCTAACTCCTCCTCGCATCAGTTAAAATAAATACCCTCGTACACTTGCACTCTCTTTTTTTTTATCTATTCTAGTTTCTTCTTTCCTCTCGACGTTCCTCTCTCTCTTTCTCCCTCTCTCTCTCTCTCTCTCTCTCTCTCTCTCTCTCTCTCTCTCTCTCTCTCTTTCTCACTCTTTCTTCCAGTTTTATCTCTTTCTCTATACATAGATATTTGTGTACATTCTTCTGACACTCTGCTCACACCTTCGCAGTCCCCACTCTAACGGTTAGATGGACTCTATCGCTAAGATGGACTCTATATCACGTACATATCCTACAAGGCGTTATGGCAAAGTTTACATAGCGGCCGACACCCATGCTCCGACATCTGGGCGCTATAAGTCTCACAGGTAGGTATCTTGAGAACATCCTAACACTCCAAGGAATTCAGAGACCATTAACATCGTACCTTCCGACCCTTTATGGTACCATTGCAAGTTATATACTCGGTAATCATTCTAGTGTGTGAAAGGAAAGAGCGAGTACTCAACTATTTGGATCGAGTGATCAGAGTACTATAATTATGGACTTTATAGTACTTTGTTGTGGAGTATTGTAGAGGCATTGTCCCCTTTAAGAATCCTCGGAAAAACTAGGCGATGTTAAACTCCTTGAGTGAGTATTGCATATCACATTGCATATGTTCATGGGAAAATGGTTAAACAATGGATACTATTTCCTTTTTTAAATGCCGTTGTAGTAAAAGTGTTATGTTAATATTATATTTTCATAGGGATTACAAGAGTGGCCTTTGGTCAATAGGCGCAGACGTCTTAGCTCAGTCTAACCTGACATTCTGCTTTTTTTTTTCTATTTTAAATCTTTTCATGCAGAATCGTAAGAAAAACTTTCAACTGGTTATGACCAAAATAATCGGTTTGAAAGTGAAAAGATAGCGAACAAAGCAACTTACGTGTGTTTTTTTTAAACATAATGATGTTATTCTAAAACACCTCTTGAGGGTCCTCACTTTTTTAAGTCGCCAAAACATTGAATAATTAGAGTGCATACTTCTCTAGCTTATGACTTTATTCGTGTGAAAACTTAGTAACAACAAAGAACATGCGCCTTTTCCTTATTTACACTTTACATAATAAGTGCGGATGATTTTAAGCTAGAAAAGTTGGTGTTTATTGTTTTCTATTAAAGCTTTTCAAGGATTGTAGAAAAAACTAATCTGAAAGTTTAAACAGTAAGCAGACAAACACAACAGTACATTTCCACGCCATGACAATGCCAAATTTTCGGCGATATCTGGCGAAGGCGGGAATCTGGCGTATTTTGTTTTCATTATCTCTGAAGTGTTGAGATTTTTTTTTTACCCAGGTGTTCTAACCAGCTGGCCCGTCAGACAGACTACCTTGCCTTCAGAAATGTCTGCGTTTGCAATGTAAACTGACCCAATGTTTGGCAAAAACATCACAAAGTGTTATTTAAAGTTTTTTTTTTCTCTTTGCTTAATCCAGGACACTTCAGACTACATTACCACCCAACTGGACAAGTATGCCTGTTAAACCTGCGAGTTAGCTTCTGTAAATACAACTGCGCTAAACATAACAGCCTAGGGACCTAAATTCTAAAGGACACTGCTGAAGACTTTAAGGCTCTTGAGAGTCGCTCTTTCGAAGAGAAAGTGGGGACGAAGCATTTATTTTCCTTTCTCCCGTACATATTCGGTAAATAGAATAAAATGAAGTAACATAAAAAAATATAGAAGACGAGCAAATACGAAAAATAAAAAAAAAAACGAAAACAAAACAAAATACCCCTTCGTTTTCGTTTTAAAAAATGCAACTTTAAATATTATTATATTCATGGGATTGTAAAATCCAATTCTATTTTTAGATCCTTTATAAACGCTCATTAGTAAATATGCAAATGAAAGCGATTCCTGCAAAGCAGTGCATCTCAGGGAACTCTTTACGCGAATGTATAGCTTTTGTAATGAGCGTCTACTTTTATAATGAGCGTGTACTACTACGGCACTAGTAGTAAGACTCAAACCACTCCAGAAGCATGCATACAGCCGTTTGAAGTGATAAGGTTTTTCCTTCTCTCTCATTGTTTTTAATTGTTTAGACAGGTCTTTTTCCCCAAGAGATAATTATCTGCCATAGCAAACGCCTTCGTAGGAATCAAAACAAATAATAGAAGTTAAATACCACTTTGGTTACAGGGCGTGTCCTGAAGATAATACTTGAATTAGCGTCTCCTTTTCCCTCACGGCGTTGTAGAAAAGGAAAGAAAGCAAGGGATAGGGTACTTGTATAAGTTATTCAAAGATACCCATTGCTCTTTATTTATAGCCAGATGAAGTCAAACAGTGCAAATCTATGCTCAAAAAAATTTTTTTTTTAAATTAGTGTATAGAGTGTTTTGTAGGATCATTTACTTGATCGTTTCAAATAAAACTGCCTGCTGAAAAAAGACATAATATCAGATTTTATTGTTTCATATCTAAAAAGTAAGATATATACGAACGTTAAAAAATATCTATTATAATCCAAGCACGTTCCCAAAAAATTAAATGACTGAGCACTGTGCCATCATAATTATGATTATTACAGAATGCATATTAATCTGTAGGAGACATTTTATTTATCTAAAGGGCATTGCTGCATTCTAATCCGGTTGAAACAAAAAAAAAACCAAACAAACTGGTAGTCTTTGAGAATAGAAGGTGAAGGCGATTGGTTTTATAATACTGAGACGTGGAATTTCTGAATTTGGTTTACTCAGAACGGCCAACGATGCAGTTTAAACAATTTTCAGGCATAGATAGCTCTGAATTTGGTGCAAGTAATTATATAATGTGTCTCGAAACAATAAACTTCGAAGAAACAGGACAAACTCAAAATCTAATGGCACACAGCTTGTATTTTTACATTTTAACATTAATATTTGAAAAGAAAATACTTTCATCGAGTTAATCTTTTTTGTTAACCCATTCCTTTTTACCTCTGTTCAATTATTAATGTTCTAAAGTAGTTTATATTTTGTTTCCAGTGAGTCCCTTAAGATAACTTGTTGAATAGCTACTCCAATTCGCAAGACAGAACTGGTTTCTCTTTCTCCATCATAATTGTCATCACATTTTTTTCGCCTCGTCATCTCTGCCTCTCCATCTTCATCATTGCCATTTTATCTGCCTACCCCTGTTTATCTCTCTGTTCGTCTGTCTATAATTATGTCTTTCCGCCTTCCTCTGTCTCTCTTGTACCATCTCCCTCTCTCTTCCAGAAGGATGACGTATTGTTCTTGGCCAATGAGAAAACAAACTCCAGTGCTTGCACAGTAGGGATCATTTTGTGTTTTGTTTGTAACTGCTGCACTCTTGTGTTGTCCAAAAAATTTTACAATGCAAACAGAGCAAATAGAGCTAGCGCAGATTGTCCACCTCGCTAAACTCTCTTTATTCTCTCTGTCTCACACACACGCACACCCTCTCCCTTTATCTATCCATCTCTCGCTCTCTCCCTTCTCATTCTATCTCACGCCTGTCTGTCTGCGTGTTTGTCTATCAATCTTTGACTATCCCTGTTCTCACAATGAGTCTCTCTCTCTCTCTCTCTCTCTCTCTCTCTCTTTCTTTCTCTCTTTGCGTCTTCCTCCAACTCTTTTTTTCTTCGTCTCGCTCCAACTCTCTCTCTTTCTTAGTCTCCCTCCAGCTCTCTCTCTCTCTCTCTCTCTCTCTCTCTCTCTCTCTCTCTCTCCACTGATGGAAACATTAATAATATCCTAAGAATGTTTGATCACCGCAATGACAGTCCTAAACTAAAAAAAAAACGAATTCACCTATTTGAAGAGAAGGTGATCAATGTGTTGTTAGAGAATATCGAGTAAAGGCATAAGACTGATCTTAAAATACTATAAAATATTTTAGACCTAGTGTAGTTCTCAACAGTATCTTTGCACTCAGAATGAGGTTAGCTTTGGAATATGTCAACAATCAAAGGCGAGTTTTTCAGGCAACTAAGCGTCGTTGCTGGGATGGGAGACTTTTTTGGTTGATAATTCCCTCAGCACTGACTTCCAGATGTAAGAGTCTTTTCAAGTTGTCCATTATCATCGCATTTAAACGCAGCATGTTTTCCTGCAGGCATATCTACATTAGCAATGCCATGGTTGATAAGGGTTTCAGCGATGGGGCCAGGAAGTTCATCATCCACTTATTCTTTCATCAGCCATAATGCGATAAAGTGGATAGGACTTCGTTTTCCGCGGAACCTGTGAATGATGTTTATTTTTTAGTCTAATCCCTATGTATGTTGTCATTGAAGTAAAGGAAATTTACACAAGAATGTGTTTTTATCATCAAAAGAACCTGCCTAGAAACTTCTAATTCATTGTTAGAGAGAAATTTAGGTTAAGAGCTGCTCTGCTCTGCACATCCAACACGCTTCTCTAAACATTGGAGCTTCTCAAGGGTTCTTGGAGTTAAAGGGAATTTTAACTCATACGACCATGCTTTATCTTCCCTAAAACAGATTTATGAGACACTATAGCTTTTATTTTCATCTCAAATGGCACCAATTTGAGGGGGTATACTATGGGAAAGAGGGAAAGAAATATATACAATATTATGTAAAATCATTACAAAAGACACACACACACACAAAACCAAACCAAACTAACATATAAACAAATATACCCCACATAAAATATGGGCCTGTAAAGCTAACGCTGAAATCAAAACATCAAACACAGAGCTCGAAAGACGAGCTATCAGGATTGTGAAAGAACTATTAACTACTAAATAACTAGCTCCCAAAATCGGGCAGTGGATAAGTTTTTCTCTCACCTGTTGCAGCTGTGGTGTTTCTTTAGTCTTCGGACTATACGGGTGTCCTGTTTTTAGGTATGTGTTTGTAAGTGCCACTCTGGACCTAAATAAACATGCGTTGTGGTTTTTTTTCCTGCACATCTACTCCTTCGCTTTTAAGAGTTTGTATGGTATTTCAGTGGCGTATCTCTTGGTCTATATACGTTTTCGAAAGAACTGAGTCAATTAGCGATGCCAACGTCTTGACAGACTTATGAACTATCTGCTTTATAGGGAAGCTTATAAAAGTCTGGGCCATAAAATAATGAGCCAATCCGAGCTAATCCCGAAGACTCCGAACCTTTTCTCTTTGTTAAAATCTCGTATGGATCTAGATCATTACCGTACGCTAAAAAAAAAAAACTCACGCATACTGACTGTCCAACAGAGGAATGCTTTGTGTGGAATGATCCAACATGACAGGTTCTATTGCGTTCGGCACTTTTAATAAGATTGTTTTGGACTTTCATAAACGTCTCTCGCAAACTGGAAACAATCTGTTCTTGAAAACGTTCTTTTTTTCTTTAATGCAGGCAAGGGATAGAGGCGAGCTAGGCATTTCTACTCAGCAATCCGGCAATGGGTGGGCTTTAACTTCGCCGGTGGTCCTTATCTTGACGATGTTTGCATGCTGCATCCTGACGTAATTTGCTTTAAGCTGTGTGCAGGATCAAATCAACCTGTCAGACACTTTCACAGCACTGACAAGTTCAGCTTTTTCGGAACTTTAGGTTTCCAAAGGGTTTTCGTCAAACTTCTCGCCGTTGAGTAGGCTACGATGCAAAAGTATTTTATGCCTGGACATATTATTCAGCTTAGAATTGTTTTATTGTATCCGTGGGTTTGGAAAGACAATTTATTTTTTTTATTTGAATTGCCTAACGCTTAAGACAAATCCTCCCCTTTTAATAGTATGACTGATTTCAGGCACATCTTTACAATTATTTGAGCCATTCACTAAATTGTCAAAGTTTGATTAACTGAAAGAATGGAGTGTTCGATAAGTAGATTTAATAAAATATTTCCATCCTTCTTGACATTCAACCACATTAGCTTAAAACAATTCCTTTGACCTTAAAAACTTTGCATGTATAAAATTATATTAATAGCTATTTATAAGAATATTTTCATAAGAATGTATTTTTCGCAACGAGTGTGGTGGTACTCTTTTTCACTGAGTTTTTAAAAGGGGAAGATGACAATTTCAAACCCATAAAATACTTTTTCAATCAGTGTAAACCACATAATTGTTACATAAAGTATCCGGTCCATCAATCAATTCAGAGCTTTGGCATTGCATAATTATGGAAAAAATTGTTAACGCTTTTTTTAAACTTTTGCTTCTCCCAATAGTCTATCTCTCTCCTTCTGCCAGTCTGTCTGTCTCTCTTCCTCTCTCTATCATATATCTTTTTTCTTCTCTTCTTCTTCTTCTTCTTCTTCTTCTTCTTCTTCTTCTTCTTCTCTCTCTCTCTCTCTCTCTTCAACCCTCTCTCTATCTTTACCATAATTCCTTTTCTTTATTTCTCCCTCTCTCTCTCTCTGCCTATATTGCTTCAAGGCGAGCACAGAAACTTGATTTCATGCTGCCAGCCTATTTCTCTTTTCTTCTTCTTTCACCTGTCCCAATGGGAGCTTTCACTACTGTAAAGTCATTTCAAACTACCAATGTTAATAATGAACTAAACAGAATTGAATCAGTGTCAATCCAGACTTTTTTTTTCATGGAATTTGACTTCTGCGCCTTAACAGTCAGAAGTATTTTTTAATGCCAGGGAAACTTTATTCCCTTAAATACCTGATTGATATAGTCCTTGACCTACGAGGTCTTTTTTCGTCTTTGGACACCATGAAGGCTTAGCCTCGTCATGCAAAACAAAGCGGGGTGGTTTTAAAAAAACCATCGACAGTGAGATTGAAGTTCTGAAAGTTACCGCGTATCTTGAGGATAAATTATTAATGCCCGGGTACCAGCAACCTTCACTGAATTAGTCAGTTAATCAGATGCAACTAAAATGCACAGTTCATCAGACATGATTACTAGTGCTGTGAGAAAGAACTTCTCTTCGCGAGTTCAAGGCATAACTATATTGGCGAGTATTAGGCTTTTTGGTGAGAAAATTTCTCCTCTGTTCGCCATGTAGTAGCAGGTTTACATCAAACATTCAAACACGCAATGGAACAATAAGACCTTCTCGCTCCTCCGGAACACATGCGGATGACCTTTACGCTCATGCGAGAGGTCAAACTTCAGAACTCTTTTGAGACTCGCTGACAGAGATTAGACGACAAGATGAGAAAACAAAAGGCAAGTAGGACAAGGAAACAGGACATTAGGTGAGGATGGTAAACAACTTAAATCAGACTTTGGCCTCACCTGAAGTACAGTGAGCCATTTGACTAAGGCCTTTAACAAACTTTCCATTAGATTGTTCATGGATTTAAGAAAATAAATATTTGATCTGTTTATTTTAAGGAAATGTAAGGATTGCCAATGCAATTTCAGACCCATGCATAGGAAAAAAAATACAAAAAAAACCCCTAAAAAAATAACAAAACGAAAAAAGAATCCTCTGGGTCGTTCCCATAAACCGTGTTTTTTTTTTTTTTTAGTAGAGCAAGAGGCTCTCATTTGGTTAGCCTCAGTTTAAAACGCATTGTCCAGACTTCTTGTGTTTTCATTTCCGTGTAAATAATGCTTGTTTTCTCCCGCGAGATGTTTCCGCCCGCCGCTTGTGTAAACAAACAGACCGAAGGCTGAAGATATGATAGCACTGGGTGAACTCTGAACAATTCTTATTTTTCCCGATCCTCTTAACTTCGTCACAAAAGATTCTTGCTGCCCGTTTCTGTAAATCTGCATTATTAAGACTCCTTGAAACGCAAAACAGCATAATTATGAAGGCTCATGTTATTGTGCAATGAAATGTTGATTGACGTTTGTCAAGTTCATCTTCATTTTGACTATGTACATTAAGCAATAAAACCTGTGTTAGATTCCAACGATACATGATGCTTTCTGTTGGTTCATTTGTATGCAAACTTAGAGCACCATAAATAGTATTTGAAAATAATTTTTTTTTGGTGGGAAAATTAGAAAAGGTAAGTCAAGAAGAGTGTAGAAGACTTTTAGTGAAAACGGAAATGAGAAAGAAGACATGGGTAAGGAAATGATTCAGTTCCTTGCAAACATTTCTTTTTACAACATTTTGCGATCGAAGCCGTTTATGAGTGTAAATTTCTACTTCTGAATTAAAGAGTGTCTTGGGGATTAAGACCACACTAACTTGCCGAGATAAAGAAAAAGCGTCTTGTTTTATACAGCTTTCACAAATTTCTAACTCAAGATATCTAATGAGTAAGATACGGAGAATCAAATGACATCAGCCATAGTCCAACATATCTTTTTTGCCATGAAAGATCAAAGCAGTAGTAGGCCTATCTAATCGAATTTTTCCTTGGAAACGTGAAAAACATTTTAAAGAATGATTTGATCGTGCTATTCATTTATTTTATTTTGCTATGTCTCAGACAATTAAATCAAAACTTTTTGCCATCTAAAATTGGAAACCATGCATTTTGAGCGTCAATCATCAATTTACACGCACACTTAGTGCTTTAATTAACTGTAAATCAATCATGGAAACACTTCTGATCTATCTGAGAATAAACAAAGACTATATCCTCGCTTTATTCAAAAGTGAATTACAATATTTAGTCAAAAATTCATTAAAAGTTCCATAAGGATTTGAATTACAATATTTAGTCAAAAATTCATTAAAAGTTCCATAAGGATTCAAAGTTAAATATACCAAATACAAAGGTCTAAAGAAAAGGCAAGACATAAACATTCTAGTTCCAGCTGAATCTAAACTATGAGAATATAAAATTCAGGAGGTGCGTATAAGAAGACAATGTTGTTAATAATATGCCATTATATCTTCTAGTTTCTCTTCTAAAATTATGTACATTTTTTAAACTTTTTAGAATTTTTTTTGTGAGAACAAAAAATGACTATCAGAGATTATATCAAATGCCACAGACTCCTTTTTCAAATTTGACCCCGCCACACCGAAAAGACTCTGTCGGGCAGTTAAGCACCATCCATAGTCCATTTAAGGCTTTAAGCCTTTATCTGGTTCTTAATTCTCCAACAGATAAAACATATGGCGAAAACTACAACATATGAATACCTGGGCAGCAGCATCATGTTTAATATTACAGGTTTTATTTATGAAGGTCATATGAAAGGCAGGCTCATATTCTTTTTTTTAACATTATCGTCAATTAGATATGACAAACAGTATGTAACAATTTGTCGTGATACATTCTAAAATGCTTTTGTCACAACAGTTGCAAAAAAGTAGTAAGAAACTATATATATACAGCTGTAGACGATCTTACCTTTAAAGTCCCTCCATTCTACACTTATATATCAGACAATCAGATAGATCGACGCGTAGAGTACCAAATAAACCGAGAGATTTGAAGAACAAAGATTAAAGGATAAAAGAAAAAGAACATTAGAGAGTTCATCCCCCAAAATATTCGCCTATAAAAAAGGCATTTTCAAATATCACATTAATGTAAATGATCTCGTCTTATATAAAATTATATATGTATATATTTCTCTCTCTCTCTCTCTCTCTCTCTCTCTCTCTCTCTCTCTCTCTCTCTCTCCCCCTCCCCTGTCTACTTAAAAAAAAGGTACATGGTTGTAAATTAATGTATACTAACATGTCTTTCAATTTGTACATTTTTTTCTTTTCTTTTTTTTTTTGTTTTGTTTTTGGCCTTTGCTTCCTCATCACAATTCAGGTACAACTGACAGTCCTGACATGCTTGCTAGGTCTAACCTAGAACATAGTCTACTCGCCTGACGCCAGGTGGTGTTGAGATCTTAGTACCAGGTATGTGAGGTCTCACCTTCGCCTGGAATACGATCAACAGGGGGCTTATCTCCGCTTACTACCGTACGTTGTTCTTAGATTCTACACTGTTAGGAAGTTTTTTGTCTCAGGGAATGTATAGTGTTTTTAAGCTTTCTTATCCTTGATATGATAAGCATCGCATCCATTCCAAACTTATATCCGCACATGCGACCACAAAGATCCTTGCATTGTCTGCTATTTCTTGTTTCATCCCTTTTTTCACTCCATTTTCTTTTTATATAAAGCTCCCGTTCTCCATCATCGTCTCTATATCTCTCTGTCCCTGTTTCCTTTTCACTCTTCACCTATCAATCATTCCCATTTTGTGGTTTATATGTGCAGCACAAAAACAAAATCGACACGTCTTACTTATACATTTTCTTTAACAAACATAATGTATACAAGATTACTAGAAAAGAGGAACACAATTATTCTGATAGCAAAGGCAAAAAAGATTTCCTTTTGCGTTGCATTCAAGCGTATAATTCATGTTAAGCAGCTTTTCTAAGAGATGGGAGAGGTTCACTTGGTTGAAAAATGAATGGTTTTCGTCTTTTAAAATAGACACTTATCTTTCTTTGACATTATTTTACAAAAGATTTTAACTCAGTGCTTGGGAAGAGGTGATCAAGTTTTCAGCTTTTTATTTAATTTCCTGAAAATATATTTGACATTAATTTAGTTATATTCTCTCTACAACAGATCAAAATCTTAACAGAACTGATGAGTGTCAATTACAGCTTTTCAGCTTTATTTCAAACAGGTTTGAGCAAGAAATAGAAAAAAAAAAGATCACACAGTTAAAACTGAGAGTAGTGAAAAAGAGATGCAAACCTGCAGACATTTACAGACAGTTGAAAAGAAATCAGATGCTGCCCGGCATGTATACATTTACAGACAGATAGAGAGGCTGGGCAATCCAAGAGAAAGAAAGGTGGGGACAGATTGATTGAAGGTTCGATCTAAATTGCATCTATCTGGCGTCACCCTTGTATGTAATCGAGTCGAGATGAAAATAGATGGCGTGAAATTTTCAAAACTTAATTCTGCGAAATGTATTTAGCTTCATATTGAAGAAAAGATAGAATTTGAGAGAACGCATGGGACAAATTATGCTAGAATGTACTTTGTGAAAGAGAGCGAAAGAGAGAGACCCAGGGATGTATATATATATATATATATATATATATATATATATATATATATATAGAGAGAGAGAGAGAGAGAGAGAGAGAGAGAGAGAGAGAGAGAGAGAAAGCGTGGGGGAGGGGGAAGAAGAGAGAATGAGAAAGAACTCTAGATTGAGAAACATAGTAAGGAATTAAAGAAAAAAATGCGTCTGTGTATATAAAGTTAAAAGCCTGCCTTTGTGAGCTAAACATTAGAAAGGACAAACTAAAGGTTACAATAATAAAGTATTATACCAGCAGTTCAGAAAATAAAAAAATGAGTGGGTTGTTACATTCGTAATTAATCAGTAACGATTTGTTTTTTGATTAATCTTTTCCCTATTTTAATAATCAATAGCATGCAATCTAAGATTGACAAGGTTCTAACTCTGTTATTTTCTTTTTCTTACAGTTGAATAACCTTGCCATTAACATCACCGAAAGTATTTTATATGTACCCAAATATTCAACAATAAGATTAAGTTAACCAACAATCCTTTTTAATTTTTTCTTATTTCTGTCGAAACCTCTCAGCGAAAATCTCCCTTGTTACGAAAGTGAAATGTGCTGAAATCGATGATAAAATAAGGGCCATTAATGTAAAACCGGCATGAGGGTCTGAAGCAAGTTTTTGTAAATGTTTGTCCTAGAGCGTCCCCGATCTGCTCCCCACTGAAATGAATAATTCGTTTCTCAGATTTCACATGGATAGAGAGCTCAATTGAGACTTTTGCTTGCGGTCAAAACATTATAGAGCAAGTTCAAATTGGGATTTATGTTTCATTAAAGTAGAAAAGGTGTCTACGGTCTGCGGTGAACACAAAAGGATGATTAAGAATCAAATAAAAAAATGGTTTACGAGTAAATTTAAGCATTTCAAAAGTTTAGAGAAAGTAAGAACCCTAGAAAAATAGGGCCAATAGAAAGGAAAATTCAACTTCATTGAATAATAATAATTTCATATATGTCAAGAAGAACACAATCGTAAGATTCGCATCCCTAATGAAAAGTCTTACAAGATGTCAAGTCAACTGCTTCAGAGAAAAAAAAATGACGATAAGGAAGAGTTTTCATCTTGTCTCTAGATCTTTTATAGCGTTTCTTTTACGATTTTTTTTTTTGTTTTAATGCGAACGAAAAAAAAGTCATTTTTCCGGCTCTTTCAACTCAGTCTGGAGTTTGATGTCTGAAAGAACGAGCGAAGGTGCCATAGTGTAAACACATCCTACCATGCACCTCGTCACACATGCGGTTGTTTCAGAGGAGCTGACACTTGAGAAAGAACCAGCTTCCCTCGCAGAGACAGATAGAGCGATATTGGAATATAACTCCACTGAAGCTGCATCTGTGCATGACTCTATAATTATTTGTGAAAAAGAGCAGACCATTCGTTCATTTAAAAGGATTTTCAAGTATTTTGTATTTTTATATTTAAAAAAAAAACCAAACAAACATCGTTTGCACGTATACTTAGTGTAAAGTAAAGATAACGAAAATTTTATATCATCTTTAACAATATTTTTTTCTGGACAGAATACTTTTCTTTTATCCAACTTGTCACTTTTCTCCACAAGTTTGTTTGAATGAGTTCAAAATTCCTTTTGAACATGTAGTTTTCTTTAAAACTTTTTTGAGAATGAATCATTTCATCATTCAAACTTTAAGGTAGAGCTCCGAATTTATAGTACAAATGTAATGGTCATAAGAATGGCACCGGATCTTACCCATCTAATCAGCTTTATCCTAGTGTTGATGGAACCCTAAAGATCCTTTGACGATGGAGAATGCGAGATATAGCCAACAACAACAAACAATAAATTCAACAAAAACAAGAACAAAAACATCAACATCAACAACAACAACAACAACAACAACAACAACAACAGCAACAACATCATCATCATCATCATCATCATCATCATCATCAACAACAACAACAACAACAACAACAACAACAACAACAACAACAACAACAACAACAACAACAACAACAACAACAACAACAACGACAACAACAACGACGACAACAACAACGACAACAACAACAAAAAACAACAGCAACATCAACAACAACAGCAATAATAAGAGAAAAGTGGGTCTTTTGAAGTCTATCATTTATGAGTACCTTTTCTCTATTTCTTATTTTCCTTTCTATGGCTATCTCCTAATTATTTTTTCTCCAGAATATTTCAGTACGA
>JAWDGP010003591.1:0-7500 GCA_033675545.1 Elysia crispata
CCCCTTGACTGCCCCTTCCCATCCTCTTCCTCTTCCTCCTAAATTCTTCTTAAAACCTATCCTCTTATTACAATTGTGCAACCATTACAAATTTCAGCGGTGCTTTATGACAATGTGTCTAATCCACCATGACTAGAGGAAAACTGCAAAGATAAAACAGCGCACCTGAATCACGAAATCTCACTAGAAGTGTCCAGATAGAGCGTTAAATCGACTTTATTTGTGTCTCAAGGACAAGACAGGTTGTCATTCCTTGTTTAAATCTATTTAGTCTTGTGAAGCGTCTGCAGTAAATTTCGCTTATAACCCCCTTGAACCGGACCTCTGACAGCTTATGTATTCATATTTTGACCCGGTTTAATACCTCGCGTATCGGATATTGCCCGGGTTTTGATTAGCACACTCATTTAGATAATCTTGTAAACTTAAATTCGGATTAATATATTCGTTTAGGAATTCAAGAGTCTGGAAAATATGTAGATCTACAACATCCATTATCGTTGATTTTTTTTTAGTCTGCATATTTTGTGAGCCCTTTTTTCCATTGATTTATTTATAGACCGCCAACTCAAATTTTAAGTAAAACAAATATACAAACTTGTTTTCAAGGATACTGAGAGACAAATATACTATTGCTGCAATTGTCGTACAAGATTCCTTTACAAACTTCGGGAAACGAAAAAGAAAAAAAAAAACGAAGTCGATCAGTACTGATGACTTACATCTGTCACTGTGGTAGCTTCTCTGCCCGAAAGGTCATAGACCCATTGACCTCTCTCGCAAGATCTACTGATTCCTCCCTTCTGCCGGAGCCTCTGACCCAGGTAGGAACTCGCGTTGAGTGTCAAGTTAACCGAACAGCCTCCGTACTGAACAATCCCCAGAACTTCGTCACTTCCGTTCAATCCAGCAGCTGACCCAGCGGTCGTTTTGGCTTGCGGAGCTTCGGGTCGAGAGTAGAACAATGACGCCGAGGTCAAGGTTGCTCGATTATTGAGGCCGATGGACCCAGTCGGATCTTCAGAGGTTGTTGAGCTTGAGTTGTGATTCGTGATATAAATCAAACCTGCTGGGGAGGGAGGGAGGGAGAAATAATAGCCGCAGCAGCAATGGAATTAGACTAACTGAAACAGCTCACTCGGTATAGTTGAACCTTTCCTTTTATTATAAAATGGATAAGGCACGATTTCTTCTTCCAAGCTACAGGCCAAGCAAGCGGTTTGGGTAATCCATTATCAACGAATGTAATAGTTGGTGCACTCTTAATCAGTTTATTCACTTAATCCAGAAGAAAGAGCAAGATAATGGGGATTTTTTTCTTTAGTTTTTTGTTTTGTTTTGTTTGTTGTTTTTTTTTGTTTTGTTTTTTTTTTCTTTTGTTTTTTTTATTGTCGAGATTCAAAACAGTTCTACCAGTCGTGCCATCTTTTACATCTTTTATTCGGGAAAAGCAAATTAATTACTTCGTCTACATTTTTCTTTTCGGTATGAAGAAAAAAATATGAAAATTATGTGCATAATAGTTTGATTCCACTCATAACATACTAAGGAAAGTGTATAATTATGTCGATCAAATTGTTATCAATGGTGAATCGAATGAGAACAAGAAAAATGTCATTTCACAACAGAAACAAAGCAGAAATAACCAAGCTTGTGAATCTTACAAGTTGGATCGGACAAGCGTTTTAATTAATTGTCCTATTTGCAGTACTTTAATAAAATGACGAAATTTTTTTTTCAAGTTAATTTCAGAGAAATATCATACTTTCATTTGTACCTATGTTTAAAAAAAAAAAACCAATTTATTAACAGGTCTTTTAAAAGCTAATTATCAAGTTTTCACAATCCTCAAACAGACAGGCAGCTAGGAATTTCCAACAGGCTGTAAGCATCTCTAGGCTCTTTATGTTTGTACTTTTACAGCCTTCCAATTAGCGTTTAGAAAGATATTATAACAGATTGGGAAAGAATATCGTTTATAAAAGAACTCGACTATTTCTGTACTTTCCCATCTGTTTTAGATCTTTTAAACGTTTAGTAGAAAGCTGTGAGTCTTCAGCAATAAGTGCATAAAAGTGCACTGCCTAGCGGGAATTCTTAGCCGCGCAGTTATTTAAACCTACACGGTGATGAGTGTTTTAAAAAGTTTGTAAATAGACTTGGGTTTTATAAAATTAGTTCACTATTCTTGTTGTTTTCCTGTATGGGAGGGTGACAGAGTCAGGCTCGTATAACCTGGCCCCAGAGAACAGCTTCAACAAGCTCACTCAACCTGGGAGGTTCAAACATAAAATTAATAAAAGCCCGTGCAGCTATGAGAATTGAAATTTAGATAAAAATGAATAATGAATTCGTTTAAATAGATCGCCCTTTTGTCCCGCTGATTAATGGACTCTGAACCTGGGCAGCAGCCTTTATAGGCGCTAACAAAACGGAGGGGTGTGTGGCAAAGCTTTAAGTCACATGACTCTTTCAAAAAAGGGGGAAAATCGATCGACCTAATCTAAATAAGAGCATTAAAAAAAGTAACAAAATAAGAAGAACACCACCAGCAACAACAACAAAAACAACAATTACAACAAATTCATCTATTTTTTACTAATTATTTCTCCCTAGTCTCTTAATACAGTTTTATAGAGGATGAGTAACAGAAATAAGATCACTGTTCAACAATAACACTATTTTCTATTGAAGACAGGGTATCAACATCACCCCTAACAACAACAACAACAACAACAACACCGCCAGGTAGAATTATGAATAAGTCACCGGAATGACCGTGTCTTCATGTTTATGGGTTCTGCTTCGCTAGATGTCAGCGACAGAAAGACGGCGCTAGGAAATCGATAAAAGATGTATCGAATATTAATCAACTCTATCCGTTTGTAATCGTGCGACCTTCCGTTTAGAAATGAAAGGCAGTGTCGTCTGTATAATATTGATTATCAGAAATAAATACGATAATAGTATAATTGACTTCAACCGAATACGAATAAAAAAAAGAATGAATTTATCTGTCAAGTGTGAAGATTCCTTATCGGGGGATAGTGGATTTGGTCAGTTCGAGTGCGTGAGTGAGTGTGTGTGTGTGTGTGTGTGTGTGTGTGTGTGGAAGGCATCGGTCCTAAAATATCGGGATGTAAACTCCGTAAATCAATCGACCTAATTTTGGCGGTTTTCAAACCCTGATGACAACAATTCTGTGAGAGATGCTTAGCAGACGTGAACAGATCTTGAACAACTGCCGATTTCAAACAACTGTTTAGTGAGATTCATCATGATAAAATTCTCTCAGGAACAAATCGGATCAGAATAAATTGTTCGCATTTCGATTTATCTTTGTCTTCTTAAGTGTAGAGTGAGAAGAGGACAATTACGATACAACAATTTTGAAAATATTTTTGTTTTGTCTGAGATTGAAATCATAGCCTGGCAGATTTAGGAATAATTAGAAAATGTAGTTACTTTTGTTATTGCGTAATTTTTTTTGTGAGTATTGTATATTCAGACTTTTAAATACTGTTGATATAAACCTATTTCTGAGACATTTAGTTTTATCTTAAGTATAGCTCATAAATAATATCAAAGTAGATAGTTGTGCCGATAAATGAGGATTTCATGATTCAAAATTGTTCTTTGACATAATTTTCAATTATACTTGCTGAATTTCTTGTAATATAGTATTATTAATTACTCACGCCCATCAAAGTCTCCGGGAAAATCCGACGAATCAATAGACGCGTTGCAAACGTGGGCGGGGCTATAGCCGAAGAACACGCCCACTACTGCGTTGGGCGCCACCGTGAAGAGATTGAAAGCCAAGAAGGAGAACCATATGAGCTGAAGCCGGCCTGGGTCGCCTAGTTTGATGAAGAGGTTGTCCATGTCCTGCATGATCGTATCAACAAGACAGTTATCACTCAAGAGGGAGATATCAATTATCATGATCAAGGCTGTGTGGAAAGATACCATCTAACCATCGAAACAGCAAAAGTCCTAGACCTATGAAAAAACTGATATCATGAAAACGGTATGATCATGGGCATGGGGTAAGGTTTGTAGTATCAACACAGATTTGGAGCATTTATAAAGGGGTGATCATGGATGTAATTATGTGGAACGATTTTTTAGAATCACCACGAGCAATGTTCACGTGTGTAGACAGAGTTGTGTACCATTAGACAAGCAATGGTTATGGGTGAAACGAAAACTTTATGTATCTCATATGCTACAAAAAAACAAGCCGAAAAATAGATCAATGGAGAAAAAATTGCTAATGGACAAATAACTGCAGAAACTGACAATTAGAAGTTTAGACAGAAAGAGTTTTCTCTTTATTGTGTTATTTCAAAAACAACTTGATAGATAGATAGATAGATAGATAGATAGATAGATAGATAGATAGATAGATAGATAGCGAGAGAGAGGGATAGATAGATAGATAGATAGATAGTTAGATAGATTGATAGATAGATAGATAAAAAGATAGATAGATAGATAGATAGATAAAAAGATAGTTAAATAAATACATAGATAGATAGACAGTTAGATAGATAGATAGAGAGAGAGAGAGATAGAGAGAGAGGGAGAGAGAGAAAGTGAAAGAGAGAGAGAGAGGGAGAGAGAGAGAGATAATAAAGCCAGATCGGTTGTAGATGGGCATAGACAGATAATGAAAGGACTATATAGAGAAAGAATATACAGAATTAAATAGAGAGAGAGAGAGAGAGAGAGAGAGAGAGAGAGAGAGAGAGAAGACCAAGATGATCCAGAGAGAGGCAACGACAAGAAGCGACAATGACAGACCCATACAAAAATAAAGAAATTTCAATAAGACAAGCGGAAATCTCTCGCGGTTCAAACCTGTATTTCTTTGTCCAAAGATTTGTTTTCGTTCCTATCAATAAAGCCATTCTTCTCTTCGCCGTGAACCGTAACTCCATATTGTTCATCTGAGGACATTTTGTTTTCGTTCCTATCAATAAAGCCATTCTTCTCTTCGCCGTGAACCGTAACTCCATATTGTTCATCTGAGGACATTTTGTTGCACTTTCCTGAAAACAAGAAGCAAGGGGAGTAATTCTCCCGTTATTGGAAGGAAGAGAATTTGTGCCTAACCTCTAAAGGGCACCTAGATTAATGGCTAGGTTAGGTAGCCTTCAAATGAAGGGAACATAGATTCATGGCTAGGTTAGGTAGCCTTCAAATGAAGGGCACCTAGATTCATGGCTAGGCTAGGCAGCCTCCAAATGAAGGGCACCTAGATTCATGGCTAGGCTAGGCAGCCTCCAAATGAAGGGCACCTAGATTCATGGCTAGGCTAGGCAGCCTCCAAATGAAGGGCACCTAGATTCATGGCTAGGCTAGGCAGCCTCCAAATGAAGGGCACCTAGGTTCATGGCTAGGCTAGGTAGTCTCCAAATGAAGGGCACCTAGGTTCATGGCCAGGCTAGGTGGCCTCCAAAAGAAGAGTATCTAGATTCATGGCTAGGCAGCCTTTTTGTGGGGCGTTGGTGGGGGGTGGGGGGTTGAAAAATTCTTCACTAGAGCCCAGGCTTATTGGAATGGTGATTGAAATTTCAACTCCTAATAAAGTTAAGATTGCTACCAGATTCATTGTTTCATGTTAAACTGTTGCTACGTGTCTCACTTGTTGCTGCTGTTCGCTGCTGTTCGCTGCTGATGCTCATGCTCTTATTGGTGTTAGCGTTATTATTATTATTACAACAACAGCAATAACTTCTACTGCTACTAGTACTGCTACTATTACCACCACTATTACTACTACTACTACTACTACTACTACTACTACTACTACTACTACTACTACTACTACTACTACTACTACTGCTGCTGCTGCTGCTGCTGCTACTGCTGCTGCTACTTCTACTACTACTACTACTACTACTACTACTACTACTACTACTACTACTACTACTACTACTACTACTACTACTACTACTACTACTACTACTACTATTTCTGCTACTGCTACTTCTTCTTCTTCTTCTTCTTCTTCTTCTTCTTCTTCTTCTTCTTCTTCTTCTTCTTCTTCTTCTTCTTCTTCTTCTTCTTCTTCTTCTTCTTCTTCTTCTTCTCTTATCATTTTAGCTTTTGCAGTAAGAGTTCACTTGTAACCAACACGCCTTGAGTGTGATACCTTTACCAGCTGGCGCATCTAATTGGAAATGTGCAAATTTTATGAACTATTTTTACAGTCCTTAACTTAAACCTTGTCTGTAGGATTTCTATGAAATGCAAAATTCTGATCATCAGTATTCGCAAACATTTATAACAAATCAAAATTCTATGATTTTACATTGAGTTTTTATACAGTGTAGCATTAACTGCACTGGCGATATGCACGGTTTTAACTCTTTTTGTTTTCAGTTGTTTTCTTCCCCCATTAATTTTCGTATATTTCACTTTGAGTACAGTCGCCCTTTTATGTATAATAAAATATCTTGTATTTCTTGTTTTGAACTGACTTCAAGTTGTTAGATTAGATCTTATATGTTTACATGAAAGTTATTAAAACTGGGTTGTATATAGGATTTTTTTGCATTTTTTTGTGCTATGTGAAAATTTTTTTTCTGCGTTGAGTCCTGCGTTATTTTTTGTTCAGCATTACTCCTATTAAATTCCAGTCTCTATTGAAATAAGAAATACGATGATTTTTTTTAAATTCGAGTTTTGTTTCAAATCTATTTGTTTCCCAAACAAATATCAAAGCTTCTTTATACCTTTTCAACCCGAAGGGCCTAGTTCGAATATTGGTTCAAAAAAATATAAAAAGTAGTGAGGATGGGAGGTCTGGGTGAATCAATCCAAATGGTGAGAAAACGGATTATCAAAACTAGCCCTGTTCATTCGGGTTTCGAAAATTTTGCCTTGTTAAAAAGATATTTAAAAATGGATGAATTTTATTTTTTCATATTTTTCAAAACGAGACAAAAATCTAATATTTCATATGAATAAAACTGATAATTTTAAGCAATTTCCATCACTGAGAAGATAAAGAAAATCTATTTTTCTAAAATTCAAAATCTTTAATGTTACGCAAGCCACAATGGACTCATTCAAAGTTAGATGATAATATGAAATTTGATACATCCTAAGCATTCAAACAACAAAGATATAATGCGTTACGAATCCAAAGCCTTGTGGTTTTTGCGATAGAAATGTTTAAGTTACCAGATAACTCACCTATGAATGTATCGTGTTATTTACAAAGAAATTCCAACAGCCATAAATAAATTACTTCATGCGCAGCTTTGTCAGAGGCGGCAAAGCATTGGGAAAATCCATACCTGTTTTTGACCGCCACTCTAGTCAACGCAGACACTGCTATAATAACAGTCTATGAATACAGACACTGCTATAATAAAAGTCTATGAATACAGACACTGCTATAATAACAGTCTATGAATACAGACACTGCTATAATAACAGTCTATGAATACAGACACTGCTATAATAAAAGTCTATGAATACAGACAC
>JAWDGP010003592.1:0-12500 GCA_033675545.1 Elysia crispata
CAAATGGGCACGATAAATGTTTAAAATGGATAAAGATCCTAAATGAACTTACTTCTTAGAAATTAAAAATTACACCGCTGGCAGGTGCTAGGGCATTCCTGACATCTTCCCGCCACAGATTCGAGTGATTAATGTCTACAACAGTAGTCTTGGTGTGCCTTCCTCGAAGCATTTTTCTGGAGGGTAAAAAATTGAAATAGTAAAAAAAAAATATTAAAACAGTTCTAATGTGTTTTTAGAGAAAAGGGATTTAACGGTTTGTTTGAAAATAGGAAAGCACAAAAAAGACCGTACGTGGATTCAATACATGTGCCTACTAGTTCTCGTAAAGATAAGTCGGTGATGCTTTTTAAAAGAGGTAGAAGTCACATATTCATCAATTTTAAACGTGTATTAAAAGCTATCGAATATTTTATTATATATGAAATACAATATGAATTGAAGACTTATGAGAATAGAATGAAAAACTATTTTGATTGAAATTTGATAGCGCGAATAGTAGAGGAAATTGAATTAGATTTAGTTGCAGAGCTTAGACTAATGGAAGACTCACTGAGTATGATGCTGGAGAAGAGGGATAAGTAGGAAAGGAGAAATATCACTCTTGGAAGTACAGTTCTGTCTGCAAAGGATGGCTGATTAAGATTCTAGGAACCATTTCCGCCTATCATGATGTCAAAACAAAGAGGACATTGCATTACAACAGAATCATATTTACAGAATGGAACCGACTACCCACTAGGACTGTTTGGATGTATCAACTTGAACGGGATTAGTCATGATTTACTCTCTGATTTCCAGTAGAGTTATTTGCTAATTATTTATTTTTTTTTAACTTTCTTTGTAAAATTTTAGTCTAAGGCGGCCTGATGTCCAAACATTCAATTTAGCCCACACAAAATCAAACCTCGTGTCTCAGATTTTTTTTTTGAAAATGAAAATGGAGAAAAAAGGAGAGAGAGAGTTGGATTTTTGACAATAGAATTTCACTGTTTAATCAAATAGTGATTTCATCAATAGAAGACATTTTTCAGAAGCCTGTCAGAGATGAAGTGGACAACATATGTGACAATATGAAAATGTTCTTCTCCAAATTCAAAGCACAAGTAAAATGGCAATATATCTACAGATGGTAACTAATGCCTTTAGTTTATTCCTTATAAAGACAATTAAGTCGACCAGAGGGTGAATTTTTATGTGATTGTGTATAGTCATGATTGAAAATAGCGAAACAAATATGTTGATGGCTAAATGTAGGACCAGTAACAGTTGATGTTGAAAGAACGAGGGATCCATATGTTTGGAAGGCCCTGATGGCCTGAGCTAAAGATCAGGGTACCTGATTGATTGATTGATTGATTGATTGATAGGGATAATTGCATTAGTTAAAACAATGAAGTTTGGATATCAACAGGAAGAAATATAGAGATATATATATAAGACAAAGGCTAAAAGTTTTGGTAAAAGCAGTTAGAAAAATTATATCAACTTTGCCGCAGCGGGCAGGACTAGTTCTGCACAGAATAATGTTTTTGGTGCCCTTTTTCTAGTTCACTTTTCAAGAGAGTTCCTATGCATAATCATTTGTTTTCGATACAAAAATGAATTTATTTACATTAAATTAACACCTCTAGAAATTTCGGGAGCTCAAGCAATTCTAGCTAGGATCAGTTCCCATCAAACCAAACAATTTGAGTCATGAAAAAATGTTCATTGTTTTCATACTGTTTTTTTTTATAAAATATATAATCATTCCTTTGACAGTACTTTTGTAAAGTAAAAGAGGACTCTTTTGCCAATACAAATCAAGAGGCGAACTTAAAAAAAAGTTAAATTAGTTCTTCTGCATTTTATGTTTCTGATATTAAATTGTATTCCCGTTAGAAAAGTTTCGTTCCTCATAAAAGTAACCCTAATATGTGCGTATTTTTTTTTAATAATATTAATAGTTTGATTCAACCGTGCACCTAGGGTAGTGAAGGTGAAATTTTGCTTTAAGTAATTTCAGATCAGACTCTTATGGTGTATTGAGTCGTTTCAAACAAAATTCTCTGCAATGTTAAAATTTTCCATGAATTCGTTGTTTGAATAGTAGATATAAACACATTTCTTTTTGCTTTTCATTTTATTTTTTTCTGTTATAATGTAATCTTAATACATGCTTGAGTAATTGCCATCCTTATAACACTAAAACTTAATTTTGCATTATATAAACATATGTGAATGTCTCATTGCTGACTTGATATTTAACATCATCTTTCTATGTAAATATGTGAAACTCTTCGGATACATTTCCTAAACTGTTTCAAAGGCATTTGGAATTCTAACTGCAATTATCAGACACCTTGAAATAGTTGTAATTAAAGGAATTCCTTTTTAATGTATAATTTTTTGTGAAAGTTCATCTTTAGTTTATTATAAAAAAGTATGCGTCTTTTTTTCTAATAGTAGTCGTTTGTGTATATTAATTTTGATTTGAAACTATATCTGGTAGTCAGGAGCTTACGTAAATTCATAAATATGGCAGATTAGCTACAAAGGACTATGCTACTCTAAGTACATGCAAGAAAGCATTTAAACGCAATTATACAAGCTACTATATCATTTATTGTGTTTTATTTTCCTTATTTCATAGTGTTTCTTTTATCCACATTTTCTTTTAAATTGAGACCATCCATTCGTTGTTTTATCTTTCAACAGTTACTTTGATACAGTTGGCTTTTATTTTCATCTGAATTTTAAACGCCAAATACTATGTAGATTTTTTATTGTTCAACAGGAGGTGGACTCCGCCAGATAGGAATAAAATTTTTGGCAACTTATTTACTTAAAACTTACTGTTTTCTACTGTTCATAGAACTTTTTTTTTAACATTGCTTATGATAAACTATGTCTTGACATTATCAAGATTTATAAAACAAACTTACAGGTGTTTAAAGAATCATAATGTTTAGTTTTATGGATTTGGGTGTGGTTCTCTCGCAGCGCAAAGGTCGTTATTAAGTTGTGAAAAAAATATTCTGTTAAAGAATGCTTCTCCAAATTCATATCCGACATTGGAGGACTTCATTTTTTTGTGATGAAGCAAAATGGTCATGCTGTATTTACTGAATAAACATAATCTACGAATTAGCTTTATGATAAAGAGTAGTTTTTTGTTGTTTTTTATTTTTCTCATTTGTAAAAATATACATGGAAAGGATTGGAAAATGTTCTTAACTCTGTTTCGGGTCTAACTGTTTATTGTTTTTTTTTTAATTAAACCTGCTGTAGTCATTCTACCTGATTGTAGGATATGTTTAGAAACATTGTCTTATGTTCCAAAGAAACGGAGAAAAAAAACATATTTTTTTTTCTTGTGGTTGGGGAGTAGCCTATCTAAGAATTGTCAATTAACTTCAAAAACTGATGTATTCACAGGTACGTGCTAGTTATGTGTACCGAGTATCTAAGAAAAAGAGATAAACTACATTCTTGGCTTTTGTTTCTCAAATAAAATACCTAAATTGTAGAGTTATTTCTCTTATTTAAGTTTTAACATTTTTTCTGTACTCCTTCTACGCTACCTATCTATGAATGTTGTCTCCTCTTTTCAGTAAAGCCTCTTCTTTCTCTGTTGTTGCTTTTGTTTGTGTTCATTTTTTTTTTTTTTTTTTTTCCTCTTTTTTGTTGTATAAAAACTTTCTGTACATTTGCAATGAGCATAATCTAGAACTAGCTAGATTATAGGACGTAGCTCTAGCTGCCAAATTAACAGTTTTCAAGTTGTAGATTACGTTAGTAGTTAAAATAATCAAATTCAATAATAATAAATTATAGAAACAGAATAACACAGAAATAGCATATCTACATCGCCCATTTCATTGCAATATGAACTTTGTCTCTTGATCCGCTGGGCGCCAACATTTTTTTGTCATGTCCTTCTACTGTGAATTGATTTACGTGGGGAGAGAAATAAAAATAGAGCAAAAACATACGTTGTAGAGATAGGCACTGTTGGGTCGCCAGTGTGATCGAATGGCGCCCACCAGTTTCAGTTTGTAAGGCCAAAGCACGAAAAGTCATGAACTGTGATTTGATACTTGGTTTAATACTTTTACAAGAGCAGGATTCACTATAAATGGCTCAATGATAAAGAGATTCGTTAAGGAACTTAGGCGACACAAACCTAACAACTGGGTGACACTAGGATTCTGTGATTTTTTGTGGATATAATCGCAAAACAAACAGTAGGTCGCGGGACGGAGAATTAAAGCAGGCACAGGAATTGGGGGAAATTTTTGAACGGGTAAAAAATCACAAAGTAGTCTAGTTCTGAAACTTATTTTTTTTTAATTCACTAAACTGTCAAGGGTTTCAACGTCGCCAGAACCAAAGTTCTTTGATCTTTACATTATTCCCACTATTATTTTATACTAAATTTAAATAATGCTTAGTTAGTTCAGGACAAGCACTCTTCAAGATACAACATTTATATAAACAAAATATTAAGGCAAACGAGAGATTCTCTAAATGATCTGCAAACCTTTTAAGGTTGATGAAACTTTGTTGATCAAACTCGCAGGAACACAGTTTTATGTGAGGAAAAAAAACTTTGGTTAAAACTAAAAGTCACCAGTTGTTTGTAAACTATATGATCTAAAACCAGAAACATCTTATACCCAGACAGCAACTTTCCCTAAAGCTAAAGAAAACTAATGACAATGTAGTTGATTGTGGTATTAAATCAAAGCCTTATAAATCTTAGCCCGTCCCACATCTTTTCTCTCTGAATACTTCTCGCTCTCTTTCCTTTTATTTTTCAAGTTATAAGGATGTGTTTCAAACGAAATGGCCGACAAATTTTGCTTATTGTTTTCTGATTCTACCGAGGAGCTTTGAATTTACGGCTGCCTTTCAAGACACTTCCGTGTCTCATCTTTACCTTACATGAGACTTTAAGCATTTCCTCTCTCGGTTGTTCTCTTTTAAATATCTTTGATACAGTTCTTTAACTTTCTGTCTGTTGTCATCATGACTCTTTCTTTCTCAATGCCCATATTTCCCTATTTTTTACAATTCCTGCTCCTTCCTTTTTCACATTCACTCTAATTTTCTCTCTCCCTTTCTCTTATTTCTTTTGTCTTTTTCCTCTCCATTTTGACGTATTTTATATCTATATGTGATTGTCTATGTAAGGGCATTACTCATGCTTTCTTTTTTTACTGTCTTCTCTTCCTAGTTCACCTCTTTCACACTATCTCCCTGTCTGTATCTCTCTCTCTCTTACTCTCTATCTCTCTCCCTTTTTATTTGCCCCTTTTCTCTCACTTTCGATACATTTTTTTTATCTTTCCGTCTCTATCTATGTCAGTCAATTTATCACTATTTATCTCTTAGTGTGTGTCAATATTAATTTCTTCTATTTCACTCTCTTACTTCTTTGTCACTTTTGTTTGGTTTAGAATATTTTTTTATTCTTTATGTCTCTGTCAATGTCAGTATATCACTCACTCTCTCTCTATAAACCAGTGTATCGCTATTTATTTCTTTTTTCAATTTCTTTCATTATTACACTTTCTCTCTCTCTGATTCTCTGTCTGTCTCTTTCTCTGTCTCTCTCTCTCTCTCTCTCTTTCTCTCTCTCGGAAATGCTAGCACCAGCTGAGGGATTAAAATGTCTAATCACCGTATCAGGGTGCAGAACTAGGAATAATAAAAGCAGTAGCCGCATTCATAACTTCCACAACAACAGCAACAGAAATTCCCTTGATTGGAGGTGGCTGGCGCATCACACAAGATTGATAATCTCTGAAGTTTCATCCCCAAAGCCATATTAAAGGAGTAGTTTAAAACGAAGAACCAACAGCCAACATGTAATAGAGGAAAACTATTTCATAATAAACTGACATAGGCAGACACATAAAGGTAAAGTTAATTTATCAAAAGTATGAGAAGAGAGGCAAAGAAGAAAGAGAAAGCGAGACAAAGATAGAATGAATGTGGAATAGGAAAAAAATAAAGAGAATAAAGGAAATAATGTATTGGCATAGACACACACACGACAGAAAGAGAACTATTTATCTTACGTAGGCGACGAGACGCAAAGAAAAGAAGAAAAAAAAGGTTATCTTAAGTGAGGGGAGAGACTCGAAGAAGAGAGAGAGTGTGTGAGAGAGAGAGAGAGAGAGAGAGAGAGAGAGAGAGAGAGAGAGAAAAATGTTCGAACAAAGTGATTCGTTACGTGTGCCAGTTGTAGCCATTGTGGTTGTAATGGGGAAAAGGTATAAAATATTCATCTTTCACGGTCATAAGTTCGCCTGTAATGGACTTTAATGTTTATTATTTTTTTCTGAAGAACCCACATGTTACAAAGAGAAAAATATAGACACAATCATGGACTTAACACGCAATGTCGGCTGACATATAAGAAAATAAAAGACGACTGAGGAAAATACTAATAAAAAGCCAATGTTCGAAATGTATCCAATATAGTAAAATTTGTAACCATATAACAGATGGGTCCCATGTCAGGTTTCTCGAGAAAAACAGGCTTCCAATTAGAGCGGTAACGTAAAGCAAGGAAACTGATTAAATAAGCTTGTAACGGTAAAGGATCGCTGGTAAATAATGATTCTAAGACAAGAAAGATGAAAAAGACTAATTTCGATAGACAGAAAAATCAGCAGAGAACAGTGGTTTAAAAAAAAAATGGAACACCAGTCATAGGAATAGACAGAGCGTGTACATTGACAAGTGTTCATTAAAGAATTAAAAATAGAATAAACATGTAAAAAAAAGAAATATATATTTATATATTTAGAAAGATTTATAATAAGGTCAGAATCATTTAAATAAGAAAAAAAAAAAGAGAGAGAGAGAGAGAGAGAGAGAGAGAGAGAGAGAGAGGGACAGTCAGACAGATAGAGACAGACAGAGATGTAGGACGACGAGGTAAAAGGGACTGATACTGATGAAGGAGACAGTGTGAAAAAGGAAAACCTTGAAGAGAAAAAAGAAAAGCACACGAGTTAATCATTTATGAAGCGCATGAAGTGTTTAAAATTTTTGTAGAAAAATTAACGGCAACTCAAGTTATAAAGAAGATAGACGGACAAATGGAGAGAGAGAGAGAGAGAGAGAGAGAGAGAGAGAGAGAAGGAGTGATCGGAAGAAAACGAACCAAAAAAGACAGAAAGGAATAATCCCACTTGGTAAGATAGAAATAGTGAATTTTAGACCGGAACAGAGACAGAAAGAAAAAAAATGTATCGGAAGTGAGAGAGAGAAAGATAGATAGAGAGAGATAGAGAGAAAGAGATAGACAGAGAGTGTTGGAGAGAGACAGACATGCAGACAGACAGTTAGAGATGTAGGAGGACGAGGTAAGAGGGAGAGATGTTGATGAAGGAGACAGTCTGGAAGAGGAAAACCTGGAACGAAATAAAAAAAAGCACACGAGTTAATCATTTATCAAAACGGATGAACTCTTTACAGTACTTGATCTTTTTACTCAAGTATAAAAACTAACAGACAAATTGAAAATAATGATCTCATTCATGATTTTTATTCAAAAAGACATAAAACTGTTTGGGCAAAAGTGATTCGTATTATCTGCTTCAGGTTTAGCTCCACCCCTCCCGCCTCACCTTTATCCTCCACCAAAGGACCCACTATATAGCAAAGAAAAAAAGCAGAGACAGAATCATAGAGATGAAAACACGATCATGTCGACAAACCCGCGTTGATGTGAAAGAAATAGAAGAAATGGCGACATACAGTTAGAAAGGAACACGGATTAATATACTGATTTTGATGCAGACACAAGGTTTAGTAAAATTCTTCATAGAGAGAGAAAAGTAGGCACACAGTACAGAGAGAGAGAGAGAGAGAGAGAGAGAGAGAGAGAGATAGAGAGAGAGAGAGAGGTTTTTTTTAGGGGGGAAAGTGAGAGGGAGCGAGAAAGAAGCACGCCCCCCCCCAGTTCCCCAGAACGAGAGAGAGAAAAAGAGAGAGAGCAAAAGAGAGAGAGAGATTGCCCCCGAGAGCGAAAGAGAGAGAGAGAGAGAGAGAGAGAGAGAGAGAGAGAGAGCAAGAGAGAGGGAAAAAGAAAAAAAAGAAAATAGTTTCACAAAGGTATAGAAAAAAAATTGGAGTTTTGATACAGAAAGAACGTAGACAGAGGCATAAATAAAATAATAATATCAGAAATTATTTTCAGTCAGAGGTAGGGGTAGCGAGCGAGAAAAGAGAGAGAGAGAGAGAGAGAGAGAGAGAGAGAGAGAGATAGTTTTTTTTTTAGAATGGAAAAAAAAAGTAAAGAAAAAATAGGTATTCAAAAGATATGAGAAAAAAGGGTGGGTTTGATACAAACGTAGAGACAGAGGCATAAATAAAATAATAAGGGCATCAAAGATCAGAGGTAGAGAGAATTAGAAAGAGAGAGAGAGAGAGAAGAGAGAGAGAGAGAGAGAGAGAGAGAGATAAAGAGAAAAAAATATTGATGAAATAACCAACAGAAAAAACCTGAGGGAAAAAAAGAATTATGACACACATGTGCAAAAAGATATAGTAGATTTTATACAGAAAGAAATAAAGATATAAAAAAATTTAAAAAATATCATAGAACAGATGTAGAGATTTACAAAAGACAAGAAACTGTTCAGGGCAAGAGTGATTCATATATTGTAGGCTGAGTTAGCAGCCACAGAAAGAGATGCTGGCCGGAAAAAGACGAAAGTATCAATTAGTTGGGCTCATTTATACCCACCCACATGGACCCCAATCCCCCACCCCTAAGCACCCACATGCTGTTACAAGAGAAACTGGGGACACAATTTGCGGGCCCCCGATGCATCAAAAAAAAGACAAGGGATGAAAAATAAAGTCCAATAACAACAAACCCAACCAATAACCCTATAATACCAGATGGTTTCATGAAAGGTTTTGAGAAAAATTTTAGAAAATGACAGATTAGAAAGCAAGGAGGAACAGACAAATAGATACAAAAAGATAGATAGACGGATAGAGATTAAGAGAGAGATGAGACAGACAGACAGACAGACCGGAAGACAGACATAGGAAGATAGAAAGCGTGGAAAGGAAATAACCCGAAAAAAGGAAAAGTCGAATAACCAAGCACAAGGCAAGAAAAAAACCAACAAACTTTACAGGTGTGTTGACAAAGTGAACAAAATCACCCTTAGTTACAAAGGACGACTAAACAAGTTAATCAGTTATGGTATAGAGTTACTTATCATAAGACGGTTTTAAACTGATTTTCTTGAAAATTTGACAACCATTCATCCCACCTATATATCATGACACAGAAATAGAGTTTTATTTACTAAATATTTGGTAAGATAGTGCAGTTTGTAGTTACACTTCACGGGGTTTTACCTTCTTCAAATAGATATTAAACAAAATGTAAGAAAATGCGTCGCAAGTAAACCCTTATGAAGAAAGTGTGTCGCATTTTACTTAATATGGACCAGGAGCGGTTGAACTTTGCCTGGCAAGGCAACTTCGCAGGAACGGCTCCCAAAGCCTAACCGATTGTTAAAGAGCCCGGTAAAACGGTCAAGGTCATACTATGACGGCCCGCGCCTGGTCGTCATTATTTCTTTGGATACGATATGGCTCACTCCATAAAGCACCAGAGACCACCTTGTGTGCATCACTTTGGTGCTTGTGATGCTGGCAGGGAAGTTTTCATCGTGGGTTGTGTTAGAAGCACAACCTGCTCAAGTGCCAGCGACTTAGAGAACACTTCTGTCGATGTGGGTGTCCGGTGCGGCCGGCTATCCTGAGAGTGTCTATATGGCGAGAGGTTCAGAGCTGAGAACCCTTCACCCCACACAATCTAAATGACATTTCTCCCCTTATGGGGAGTTGAATTTATTTTCCTTTTTAGGGAGATGGATTTTTTTTAAATTTTGAAGAGGGGCATTATCCCATTGAAATATGCAACACCCTTCTATTTCTTTGTTATCTTTCATGTGAGAGACAATTTTAACATTTCAACTGATGATTGGCACGTCATATCTGCTTTTCAGTATTATAAAAACCGTGATAGACTCTGCCTCGATGAGACTGCAAAGTTAAATAGCGACACATAAGGAAAAAATATTATGTAATAAACTGATATAGACAGAGACATAAAAGATAAAGTTAATTTATCCAAAAGTCTGAGAAGAGAGCCAAAGAAAGAAAGAGATAACGAAAAAAGAGTGTGGAAAAAAAAAATTAAAGAGAGAGAAAAGTAATGTAGTGACATAGACTCCTACAGAAAAGAAAAGAAAATATTTATCTCAAGCGGGTGGCGAGACGCAAAGGAAAAGAGAGAAAAAAAATTGTCATCTATAGAAAGATGAGGAGGAACAAAGAGAAGGAAGAAGAAGAAGAAGAAGAAGAAGAAGAGAGAGAGAGAAGAGAGAGAGAGAGAGAGAGAGGGAGGGAGGGAGAGAGAGAGAGAGAGAGAGAGAGAGAGAGAGAGAGAGAGAGAGAGAGAGACCCAATAAGCTGTTCGGGAAAGTGATTCAGTTGTAGTCACTGGAGTGGTGATGGGAAAAGTTTTAAAAATATTCATTTGCCCCGAGTCATTGATGCGCCTGTAATGGACGCACAATTTTTCTTTTTACAAGAGAAAAATTAGAGACACAATCATGGAGATGGAACGCATTGTTTGCCGACATGAGAAAATAAAAGACGACTGATGAAAATGGTAATAAAAAGCCGATGTTCGAAAGACATCAAAAATAGTAAAATTTATAAACATACAACGAATGGGTTCCATGTAAAGGATTCGCAAGGAAAACAGAGCTTCCCCCAATTGGAAACGGTAATGTAAACCAAGGAAACTGGTGACAATGAGGTTTTAGCAGTGAAAAGAACGCTGGTAAATATTGATTCAAAGACAAGAAAGATGAAAACGACTACTTTCCACCCAAGTTGGAAATATCAGTAGAAACAAGTGGTTTTTTAAAGGAAGACCAGTCACAGGCATAGACAGAGCGTGTGCATTGACGCGTGTTCAATAAAAGAATTAGAGATACAATAAACATGTAACAAAAGAAAAAGATATATATTTATAAAGATTTATAATAAGGTGAGAATCATGATTATAAAAAGAGAGAGCGAGAGAGAGACACAGAGACACACAGAGAGACAGACACAGAGACAGACAGACAGCGCAGGCGTATTAAGGGAAATAAAGTGAAAAAAGAAAGAAATAAGGTCGCTCGGGTACAGAGAAAGAGTGAACTATTCTAACAGAGTTGGTGATTGAGGGTGATCTGTTAGGCTCTGTTTGCCCCCCATCTAGGGTTTGATATATTTACAGCCAATCGTTTGTCCCGTAGAAAAGAAAATAAATCAAAGTCCGCAAGTAAAAATTGCAAACTACATTTTAATTCAACACAAGAGCTTGACTGTACAATCACTGTAGGTTGACTCAATAGATCACTGACTGTAAGTAGACTTAACAATAACTCTACTTTATAGACTTGATGTTGAGGTACTCTAGACTCGATGATGTTGACTCACTGTAGAATCGATTATGTTGACTGACTAAACATAATTTCGATTCTTATTTGCTCTAAAATCTCGTCGAATCAGATCAAGAAAAGAAATTACATAAATCACGTAAGAGAATATTCTTGGTACGTCGCAACAATTAGCAACCAAATGAGAAGCAAAATTGTTGAGAGAGACAGAGAGAGAGACAGACAGACAGAGAGAGACAGACAGACAGACAGAGAGAGACAGACAGACGGAGAGAGCAAGCGTATTAAGGGAAATAAAGTGAAAAAAGAAAGAAATAAGGTCGCTCGGGTATAGAGAACGAGTGACAAATTGACAGATTATTAGAGAAAGAGAAAGTAAGAATGCGGGAGAGAGAGACAGACAGAAAGAAAGAGAGAGTAAGAGAGATAGAGTTACAGAGCGACAGCTGGTGTGAAAGAGGAGACACAGGAAGAATAGAAAGAAATAGCCTGTGGAATTAATCACTCAGTAAGGGCATGAACTCTATCAAATACTTGTAGAACTTACATTTAGAAGAAAGTCTGCTGAAATGCAAAATTAACGACACACATGTATAAAAATTATGAGAAGACAAAACATACAAAATGCACCTTTCTCGTAGGCCTCCGTCGTAAGTTGTATTAACTTTTAAAATTAGGATAATAAATGCACATAAGTCAGTTAAATCAAGTAGAAAAACTACCAAAAAAATTTATTATAATGAGTTCAATCATGATTTTATACAAAGTAAATAAACTGTTCGTGCAAAGTGATTCGTATTATTGTAGCAACTTGGGTGGTGGTGGGGAATAAAGGTATGCACTTGTTTATTTTGTGGTTCAACTACACTCACCTCATGGACCCGCAATTTCCTCATTCCTTCGGAACCACCCACATGTTGCAAAGAGAAAAGATAGAGACAGAATCATAGATGCTGAAACACATGTCGGCCGACGCATCAAAAATTTTAAAGGCAAGGGATGAAAATACTAAAAATA
>JAWDGP010003593.1:0-15000 GCA_033675545.1 Elysia crispata
TGATACTGGCCGTTATCTTTTTCGATAAATATGAAAACATAGGTCGTTCGTTTGATTTCAGAATTGTTTTTACATAATTCATATTTTAGTTTGCTTATTGTTTAGCAGACTTTTTTGTTTTCGCAATAATGATAAAGGTCCAAGCTTTTATGTTTCTTTTAATTTTTTATGGTTCAAATGTTATTTATAGACCAGCAATTATACCTAGTTAAGTTTTAACGCAAATTTAAAAGATGAATTATTATAATCTTACAATTTAGAGCATTTTTTTCTTTTTTAACTCATGCTTTTTCTGCAGGTGCACGGACGCAAAGAAGCTTCATTATAACTAAAAGCATGCTTCAATTGTTGGCCTCCAAACTCACCTAAATAAACTCAGTAATCTAATCTCCATTATTCCCTATAGTGGACATCACAAGCGTGGACCGACGAAATGCGGACAGAGAGAGGCTGACGCTGAGGAAAGCCCAGAATCTTTGCAACGCTTTCTCTAAGTCTCGATTACAGGAGGGTATGATAGGCACGATTACCTCGGGCCTGAACTATCATTACGATGACGAGGAAGATCTCCGCCACTCTCAACAGCAGCTTCAGTCGCCGTCTTGGTTCAGGATTTTCAATTGTCTGCTCGAGTAAGTGTCTGTGGGGCAAAAATCCACCTTCCCTTTTTTCCCATGTTTTTTGCGCTAAGAATCGGATTTTTTTTTAAATCTTGATAACGGGATCGTTTTTGATCTCTCACATGCAAACACACACTCTCTCTCTCTCTCTCTCTCTCTCTCTCTCTCTCTCTCTCTCTCTCTCTCTCTCTCTCTCTCTCTCTCTCTCTCTCTCTCTCTCTCTCTCTCTCTCTCTCTCTTTGTCTGATTATACATCTACCTTCCTCTATTTCACTCAGTTTGAGTGTCTTTCTCTATTTCCTTCTCCAAATCTCTTACATACTACGCACACATTTTTTTTTCAAGTTAATGATCGTATGAAAATTTAAGTTGTAGCAAAGACATCTGATTTACTTTTTTCCCTTTAAATATCCAATGAAAAGATGCTTGCGCTATTCTCAATCTTGCAAAAATTCAAGAATCGGAAATTTGATAAAGTATTTGGAAATCTCCTTATTATTCTCGTTCTTTTGATCTCAAAAGATTGAAAACTCGTAGTACTTCGTAACAAATTACTATTAGTAAATGCCATTTTAATTACAAAGATACATTTTTCTAGATGTCAACTCCTATCATGTATTTTGTCCTGTACGGCGCTAGCTTTTGTTTTTGTTTGTTTTTAAGATGATCTAGAAAACTTTTCTTTATCATGGGAGCAGCAAGAATTCAAAACGTACTGAAAAATAAAACCCCACGAATTTCTTAGAGCTTAGATTTTAAGTAGTGCTCAACAGTGGTTTGAAACAGGCTTAGGGTGAAATTGACAGAAAAAAAAATACAAACATTTGCCTTTTGTAGGAGTCGAACCTTCGACTTATAGCTCCGTCGGCACTCTGAGACAGGATTTAGACTTCACACGTGTTGACAGAGAGACTGTTTTAAGTATTTCTGTGTGTTTGTGTGTCTGTGTGGGTGTTATGTACGTCACACGGCAAAACTATTGATAAATGAAAGCGTTGTAAACGACAAAAAAGAAAGAAGAAAAAATAAAGAAAGAAAAGATGCAGCGAATTTTTAGACAAAGAACGGAGTATTAGAGATTTTGTAACGATATATTTCGTGTTAGCCTCGCTATGAAAAAAGCATAGATCAAAAAAACAGAAAAACAATTAAAAAAAGATAACAAACTTGCTCCAACTTATTTCGAACATAGCTACAACGAAACAAAAAAAAATATTTTTAATCATTTCTAAACTTTCGCCTTCGACACTCTAAATCTATAGAAAGATAATTTATACCCATTTTTATATTTAATTTCATTTTATGTTACAATTATGTTTTTTTCTTAATCAAGACGAATGAACGTCCATCTTTGGCGAGACCGCGCCAATCTTGTGGGGCGACTGACACAGCTGCCGATTTTTGTGCCATTCCTGATCCTCTACATCGGGCGCCTGGGCTACAGCATGGGTAGCATTCAGGACAGGATGGGGCTGATATACCAGAGTACCCAGGCACCGCCATACATAGGGCTCACCAATGCCTTGGCTATCTGTAAGTCTTTAGACCGACAGAGATTAGTAATGTTAGAGTAATGGAAGTAAGCTTGTTCTGGAATCTACAAATATGTTTAAAGAATAGGATGCTTTGAAAAGCTTTTTCGATGGCAATGAAGTCCAGCAAAAAAGTGACTTAAGGTGAACTGCCTTTTGAGGATTCACAGTTGCAAATTTTATCCGAACAAACATGATAATGACGGTTTAAAGGGATCTATAAAATAGGTTTTGATTCAACAAAATTGTCAAATTGTTCTGATTGAAATTCACCGCTTTTTATTTCAGTGTTCCTATGAACATATCTAAAAATTTATAGCAAAAAAAAAAAAAAAAGAAAAGAAAAAGAAACTACCTCTATAAAAATGGACCATGGTGGACCTTGTTCCTTTAAAAAATTATGTGTGTGTTTCGTGGATTTGTTCGTTGAAGGCTTTAGGCCGGTCCCAGCGTAGCTCTGTAGGCCTTCACTTTCCCTTTCTATCGCCACAATAACTGACGGCTTGGCTCATTCTACGAGCATGTACGGCCGTCCCAGCGTAGCTCTTCTAATGAGCCAAGCCGTCTGTAATTGTGACGATAGGAAGGGAAAGTGAAGGCAAAGAGAAGGTTTAGCCTTGAGATAGAGCAGCTTTTTTATTCATTAAAGGCAAACTCAAATGTTGAATAAGGTTCATCTTTGCTAAATCCAAATTTGCATACCTCCAACAGGATCGAATGAAATTGCCAGCTATAGCTAGGTTCAAGACATTTTGTTAGCTTGCAATTATACTTCTCTACAAAAAGGGAACTCGTTTGATTTATCAGTAGAACTAATGTATCATGTAATCTCTAAGTTTCGGGCTTGTATATATATACATACATACAGAGAGAGAGAGAGAGAGAGAGAGAGAGAGAGAGAGAGAGAGAGAGAGAGAGAGAGAGAGAGAGAGAGAGAAAGAGATTTGCTTTATTTGTCGGGCCCAAAAATTTTGTGGTAAACCCGCCCCGCAATATCTAGAAGTCTACATGGTAACGGTTAGCATAGGCCGTATAAAAAAAAATTGAGCAGGAAGAAAGTTTTAATGGTGGGCAAAATATGACGGTCAGCGTATTGACTATAATAGAGAGCATCGGTATGCCAAAATGGATAGGATGTATCTGCTTTTCCCCTTTCGTCTAAGACTTTGCCTTTGGAGTTTTCTAAAACTAACAAAAAAAAAATGATCCTTCATAAGTTTAAATAACTGGCATTTTGTCCTTGCCATAACACATGCAGGCAAATTTAGTTTTCTTAACTTTTTCATCTTTGTTTGTAAACATCAATTTTTTTATAAAACATTAAATCAATTCATTTTTAGAGTTTGATCTACTGTCTAGATTCAAAGTTTACGTTGATTGTTTTACTTTTTTTTTCCGTTTCCATTTGACAAGAAAGATTTCGATTCTTCGACGGTGTTTGGCGCACATTAGCCATGGCAAATTTTTCAATATGAATTACTAAGTCTAAATACTAAATGTAACTACTGTAAGGCCTATTTTAGATGAGGACTGCATTGTTATTCTTACTAATGCTATGAGTATGTGTACGGATTTTGAAAAAGGGAAATCTATGCTCAGCCCACTATCATCACTTAAGAATCATAATGGAAATAGGCTGCATGTACGCATTGCATATAACCTGCTTTCCATTTCAATGCATATGGTTATTTTTCCTTTAAATATTAAAATATATATAATGTTTTACCTATGTTACATTAGAATTTCGAAAAAAAAAAAGAAATTGAAATAAAAAGTAAGACTAAAAGAAAACGAGATGAAGAAGCAATTTGTTTACAGATCGCAGAGCCTTTTTTTTTACTTTTTTTTTCTTTTTTTTTTTTTTTTGTCACAGGTTTTTAATGAATAAATCAAATAATGTTAATCGTTAGATTTGGTTTATGAGAATTTTAAAAAAAACGTGTTTCTCTGTTGTTGTTGTTGTTTTTTGTTTTTTTTTTTAATATTTATATCTGTTGAAAGATGGGGTTATATATTTCCTTTGCATGACGTATTGGTGATGTTAAACATAGTTTGCGGTCTAGGTGAACGAGTCTGAAGTGGGTAAATAATATTAATCAAGCATCTGATAAATATTATCTCATTATTTATGCCATAATATATAACTCACAAAAAAAATTATTGTAAAGCCTAAAATTGCGATTTATTAGCTCGGTTTACAAAGTAATAATTCTAAACATGCATAAAGTGTAAATTATGAATAATTCAAAAAATACAACAAAATAAAAACAATATAATAACAGACGAATACTTTTTCCATAAATTAACTGAATGTATGTACGTCAATGCTTTTGTAGGGACATATAACTTTATATGTTAGTAATTTATGTGGTTATGAAGCAAATGCTTTGGTTGGGTATTTGAAATTATGTAGAACAAAATATTATGTTTTTGCGAGGTCCATGCTTTTGTCGTATTATAACTATTATATGCATTAAGATTTCATTTTTTATGAGCCCAATGCTATTATGGTGTGTATAAAATTTTATGCGTTAGGAGATCATATTTTCCGAGGCGAATGGGTTTGTGGGATATACATATATATATATATATATATATATATATATATATACATATATATGCATATATGTACAGGTATATAATAATTATACCAAGCATGAGCGATTTCTTAGCCTTAAATCATCTGCCTCGTATCTCTAATCTCTTTTATCAACTATTTTCCCATTGAACCGGTATGTTATATGATCAAAATGCAAAAGGTTTATACAGTTATGAAAAGTCTTAGTCAGTGGCTGTTAAAAGCAGGGAGACACACTATCTCAACGAGTCTGGTAATACGTTCAATCAATTTTTTTTTATAGTTTACGAACATTTGTCAGAGACGGAGTATCAAACAAGCTCAGAATTGAGTCTTTCGATACAGGAAATTTTTTATGAATGTCTGAAACGTAAAAGTCAAAGATAATGCAAAGTGCGGCAAAATACAGTTAATTCTTAAAGCCAATCGCCTATAACTTAATCCCAAGAAAATGTAATTGTTTCAATCATCATTTACACTGCATAAAGGTTTGGGTTTTTTTTCCAAATCCTGATGTATACGAGAAGAGTGCAATGGTTTTAAAACATTTGATTTAAAAAAAAAGAAAGCGAGATCAATTGCAAAATTTGATATAACAAAGGACTTTGCTTTTACCTGAAGAAAATTTTGCCATCAGCGATAATAGTTATTATTCTTTCTCGCCAGCAACATGGATTTTTAAGTTCGGAATTTTTTTTTAAAGTAAACATTGAAACTATGCCTTTCTTTAGTACAAAATCACCTATAATAAATGTATTTCCATGTTTCTCTTTTCTTCTTTTAACTTTCTAGTCCCAGCATTGAGGGAGCTCTACTACAGAGAGAGCCAGGATGGTTTGTACTCCACTGCGATGTTCCTCGCTGTCTATTTCGTGCACATATTGCCGTTCAACATTCTGAGCAGCACTTTCTTTGCTGCGTTTCTTTATTGGTAAGAAGTAGTAGTAGTAGTAGTAGTAGTAGTAGTAGTAGTAGTAGTAGTAGTAGTAGTAGTAGTAGTAGTAGTAGTAGTAGTAGTAGTAGTAGTGGTGGTGGTAGCGGTGGTGGTAGTAGTAGTAGTAGTAGTAGTAGTAGTAGTAGTAGCACTAGTAGTAGTAGTAGTAGTAGTGGTAGTAGTGGTAGTAGTAGTAGTAGTAGTAGTAGTAGAAGTAGTAGTAGTAGTAGTAATAACAGTAGTATAAGTAGTAGTAGTAGTAGTAGTAGTAGGAGTAGTAGTAGTAGTAGTAGTAGTAGTAGTAGTAGTAGTAGTAGTAGTAGTAGTAGTAGTAGTAGTAGTAGTAGTAGTAGTAGTAGTAGTACTAGTAGCAGTAGTAGTAGTAGTAGTAGTAGTAGTAGTAGTAGTAGTAGTAGTAGTAGTAGTAGTAGTAGTAGTGGTGGTAATGATATTATTATTATTATTATTATTATTATTATTATTATTATTATTATTATTATTATTATTATTATTATTATTATTATTATTAATTTCAACATCATTACTATTGTTATTTTTTCTCTCTTTTCCACGTATTATAATAACCTCGAAAGGGTGGTCGGTTTCAACGATGACCTCCTTGCTTTCGGCATGTTCGTCCTGGTGATTGTCATGTTGAGTCAGTTCGGGGAGATGATGGCGGTGGCCGTGTTGGGTGTGTTCAGGACCACCCAGCTGAGCAGTGACACCACCTCCCTCATCTTCTCAGCATCCGGGTTTCTTGCCACAGGCTTGATCAGGTGAGAGTCTGACCATCTGTTCTACAGTATTTGATGATTTTGTTGCTTCTGGTTGTTTGTGGTGTTATTCTGGAACTGTGAAGACAGGTCATTGTTTTTCTTAGCGTATCTTTGTGGTATTTATTGATATTGTTAAATAATTAGAAATGGTCATTTTTTTTTTCATTGTCCCTAAGCAATGCATGATTTCTGGTTGTAAACGTTATTAGTGTTTATTGTCGATCAACAACAACAGCAACAACAACAACGACGAAAGAAAAATAGTATTGTTCTTGTAAATATAATTATGTTAGTGCAAATGATAAACAATCTTGCTCTTGTTGTATTTAACATATAATTATTAGAACACTCAGAAGCTTGATAAGACTCTGCCCCTACTGCTCTAAGATTGTTTAGTATTAGCTGTGTCATCAGTGTTTTGTCACTTATTATCGGTGGATTAACATTTCATGAGGATAAATCCGGCTGCACATTCTGACTTAATTGTGTACACTTTACTCTGCTGCAGAAATAAAGAAATAAACCTTATCCCCCCCCCCCAAAAAAAAAAAAAAAAAAAAGAAGAAGAAGAAGAAATAAATGTCTCATTTTCGCCTTCCGTTTCAGATCAGTGGCTACTCAGCCAAAGATTCTTCGATGGCTCGGCTATATTGCAATCCACAAATATAGCACGGAGATAGTCATAGGCAACGAGTTCCATGGCCTCAAGTTTGATTGCCCAGGGGGAGGTAAGGTCTAAACTGAGGCTCCGCTGAACACAAGTCATGTCACTGAAGTAAACAGACCTTTGTTAATTAAGGGTTTTAGTGATTCTTATTCAGCTTTTGAGCATATTTACGACAGAATAATGCTCATATAGTACTTTTTGTTCAGCTCATAAGCCCTTTCAAAAAAAAATTAAGTGTTTTAACTGTTCAAGGTAAATAAAATGATATACATAAATGGAAACTTAATGCAACTGTGTTTCGGGAGGCGTCATAATACAGCTCCCCTACCCCCGAAAAAAAATGGATCCGTCTCGAATAGAGACAGGTTTCGGTTAGGGAAAAACTCTTTCATTCTCTCTTCCCTTTTTTACTATATCCAAATCTATTTGTCTTCTTATAAGATTTCTAGGAAAGTTAATGAGACTTTAAACTTCTTAAAGAACAGGCCAGAGAGTCGAATTAGATCCTTGGTGTTTTAAAATCACAAGAGTTTTAGCGTCTGCGTTCCTAATGGAGTTCCATGTCTACATTGATGAGTTTAAATAATTGTAGTTTCTTGTTATTTTTGTTGCTGTTGTTGCTGTAGTTGCTTTTTGTTGTTTTAGTTGTTACTCTTGCTGTTCTTGTTCTTGTTTTTTGTTGCTTTTGTTATTGTTGTTCCTGTTGTTGTTGTTGTTGTTGTTGTTGTTGTTGTTGTTGTTGTTGTTGTTGTTGTTGTTGTTGTTGTTGTTGTTGTTGTTGTTGTTGTTGTTGTTGTTGTTGTTGTTGTTGTTGTTGTTCTTGTCCTTCTTGTTCTTGTTCTTCTCCTTCTTCTTCTTCTTCTTCTTCTTCTTCTTCTTCTTCTTCTTCTTCTTCTTCTTCTTCTTCTTCTTCTTCTTCTTCTTTGACGCACCTAAAATATTTGAAACTCTAACTAGAATATAACTTATAATGTGCTCTACCATCAGGCCAAAAGTGCCTCAAAACAATCTTTCTCTCTCAGTTTTCGAATCTTCAGACCATTTTCCCCCTTTCTCATTTCTGTTGCAGGCTAATGTGATGCCCATAATAAAAGTAAACCATTCTTCTCGTTCCTATATTGAATTTAACTGAAATTTAAAAACAAGGGAAGTAACAGGTCGGGAGAAATAGAAACTGACAAAACTCGTAGTTGTGTTTCGTTGCACGAAAAAGGGCAGCCGGAAAAAATGTTTTTAGACGCACTCTGTCTCTGTATGTCTGTATGTCAGTGTCTTAATGCCACTGTCTCTATCTTTCACTCTCTTTTGCTTGATATAAAGATACTTCTCTCTCTCACTCTCTGTCTTTCTGTCTCTCCCTCTCTCTCTCTCTCTCTCTCTCTCTCTCTCTCTCTCTCTCTCTCTCTCTCTCTCTCTCTCTCTCTCTCTCTCTCTCTCTCTCTCTCACTCACTCCCCCCGCCCCCCATTCCTCTTTCACTGCCCATCAAAATACGCATATGTAACGTAATTTTTTTCCAAATTTTCATTTTTTTTCATGGCTTATCGCACAGAATCCTGTGCCCAGACCGGAGACAACTTCTTGGAGACGTACTACCCAGGGGCTCTGGACAACATCAGCCGTAACTTTTCTTTGCTCGGCGGTTTCTCTGTGGGGATTCTCATCTTCGCCGTCTTCATGTTTAAGCTACGGGGATCACCGACTCTTCACTAAACACAACTACCTGGAGACTGGAGCATAATAGCATTTCGTGACTATTTTACTCACAGTTCAAAGGGTATTGGTTTTTTGTTGTAATTTGTTTTTTGTTTGTTTGTTGTTGTTTTTTTTTGTTTTTTTTTTGTTTTTTTTGTTTTGTTTTTTTGTTCGTTTTTTTTGTTTTGTTTTGTTTTTTTTTTGTTTTTGTTTTTTGTTTTTTGTTTTTTGTTGTTTTGTTTTTTTTGTTTTTTTTTTTTGGGGGGGGTTTTAGGGCAGTTCCACTTTGAGGGAATAATTTTTTTAAAGAAATAGGTGGTATTTTTAAACTTCAATCTATAATGTCTAAGGGTTTTACCACCTTCAAGTTCTTTTTCTTTTTTAAATAAAAGAATATTGAAATGTAATTAGTCAGCTTTCGTTCCAGTTTTGATATCAGAGTATAAAAAAATTACAGGTTAGTATTGCGTTTGGAATATAATCGAAATCGTGGGAGTTTCGTATGTCATTGAAAAGATTTAATAACATAACATTTAACATGCGAGAACTTGGTTTAATTTATATAATGACTGAATTTGAAAGGTTCCATGTCTGTTGCTTTAGTAAACAACTAGTAACTGGTAGTCAAATTTTATCCACAAAATGAACATTTCCTAAATCGCATATTGTCACACGATTACAGTTTCTATATGTCGATGAAATCAGAATTAACTAAGAATACTATGTGTTGTGTTTCTAACCTCTCAAGTAATGACGTGCCGACACATAAGTACCAGCACTGAATCAAGAGAAGCAGAGACTTTAGTCGTCAATGGATAAACATTTATTTATGAACATTTATTATATAAATAACACAATGACGTGCTAACGGAAGTAACTGATACCAGCACTGACAAAAGCAAGATGGACATGTTATTACTATTTGATCTCCACTGCTGAATACTCGTTCATACAACTTTCATGACGTGCGAGGCCATGTACTTCACATACGGCACTGAGTTAACCCTAGAGCATGACGTTTATTGTACTTTTCCATCCTTTAAACCAGAGAATTTTTTTGTAATATTTATAAGCAGTGGATCTTTGTGTGATGATTCATATATTCCCTGAGTATCACTGAACAAGCAAGAGGTGAACTGCATGTAAATTTGATAATCAATGCTCAATTTATGCTGTAAACTATGTTGCAGTGCTACTCACGCGTTTTAGCGCGAGGTACTGAATATGAGCAAGAAAATTAATGTTATTTTCTCTTTAAAGTACATGTATTCATACTTTCGAATTTAAAGTTTCTAATTAGAGAAACGATAAGCTTCATTGCTGAACTAGTACTTGATATGCGAGAATAAGTGAATATATCATGGGCGGCTCAATACTAAGTCATCAATAACAAATATTAATTTTGAGAACTTTTTTTCCTCCAATCGTTGTTTTTTAAAAAGCTGCCAAGTTAGTCCGCGAGAGTTATTTTATGTGCCTTGTCACTGTCAAATTGATATTTTGATGTCTATATGATGTGTTTAGTCATCAAACTGATGCTAAGCATTGAATTGCAGGAAGAACATGAATGCTCTTTGTAGATTTTAGTAATCAACACGATGCTGAAAAAGCAGTTCGTTGCTTTCATTTTGTCATTACTAACCTTTTATCTTTAGTTTTTTAAACTTGTTACACAAAAAAATGATAAAACATTTAATTGTCAACCTGTTTGAGACAAAGGTTCTTCTTTACAGAAATCCTTCAAAATATTTTAGGGTTTGTTTTCACGACATTTTTTTTAATTGAAATAATAAAATTTATGGTATTTTGGAAGTCTGTCTTGCTTTCTTGTCTATTTACGAGGAATTGATTATCATGTTAAATGTTTAAGCAGGATTCTTTATGAAATGCCGTGATATCTATAAATTAAAATAGTTTCTTGTGATCAGTCTTTCTTTGCGATTTGAGATTCCATCTTTCTAGGCCCGTTGTGCGAATTTTTTTTTTTCATAATTTTTTTTCTCTTGTTTTGCTTCGTCTTTGTTATACTGTGTTATGTCGACGCTGATTCTGTTTTTTTTAATCTTCTGATCCCGTACCCTATTTAGGAAATAAGCCTTTTAGGACCATAACTAGTGTTAAAAGCAGCAGTCGGTGAGACTGATGCAACTGTTTAATCCAAAGGTAATAAGTTCTGTAGTTTTAACCAAGTGACTCCTGTAACATTTAAGAGACTTCTAGGCCTCCGTCAAGCTTTGTACTGGGAAGATTAGACGAGATTCGAACCCACTCAGTGATGAGATAGACGAAACCAAGGTGGTTCGTGTCGTAAAACATTAATGGCAGACTACTCCTGATAATTATTGTATGTTGAAAGTATATTTCATTTATAATATGAAACATTCATTATTTTTTTATTACTAAGTTTTATTTTCGTTCCGGCCATGCGATGACTTGACAACAAGAGTGTTGAAAAGAGAGGGAAATATAAATAATAGAGATACTTACCTTTATTATAAATACGGTATTGTCCATGCCATTAGTATATTATATAGAAATACTAATTGATAAACCGATTAATTCTTTAGAATTTCATCGTAACATCGAGTGTTTGTTGCTTTATTGAATTTACCAGCAAAAAATTACTTTTATTTCAGTAAATTCGTTTTTATAATTTTTGTGAGTGTGTAAGCTTCTCAATTATTATTTTTTTCAGAAACGTCTTTTATCTTGGTAAGTTAAACCTTCTCTTCTCTTCATTTGATTTTCTGCAACTGATGACCTTCACCTTAGGATACCCCTCCATTGGGAATCCCCTAGATCTTATAAGGGTTTTCCAATAAACGAACAAAAATAAATAAATAAATAAATAAATAAACGTAACTGAATTCGCAGGATACATTTTTTTATTAGGAATAAATCATTTCAAATTGTATTCACTGTAAACCAATCATAAAAACGTGAAAAAAAGAATTCAAACGGTTATGGTGTCACATTAAGACATTGGCATTTTTTGGACTTGAAGTTCGTGCGCAGCTCACAATTCAATCATTTCTAATATTGTCTATAGTGGTATATATTTGTAAGGGATTCTGAGGCTGATTAAGGGTGCTTCAACCCTACGTAATAATAAAGACCTTTTTCTTTTGAGAATTTTTGTCTCTGTTTTTTTTTTTTTTTTTTTCTTTTTTTTTGTTGGGTGGGGGTTATTTTTCGGTTGGTTTTTTTTTTCCCCCCGAACATTCCATTCAGCTATTGTTTCCTGCAGACGCATGGCAGAAGTTGGAGATCTCTGTAACAGCGCAAACAATAAAGACCCCCACCTATGATATTCCTCTCCAATTTGTATACTCCCATTGAAGAACACCTGACTTGAAATCGTATCCCATCCAGGGTTTTGGAACTAAGCCCGGGGCTGTAAGCCTTCCATTGACGTACGGACGTGGCAAGAGAATGGGAATTTGATTGCAAACATTTCCTGCCATTCAAGCCCTAGTCCGGCTGAAATTAAAGGCGCCGAAGCTAAAGACTTTTTAACTGGGTGATTTCTCTAGAGTATTGGTATTATATCGTGTTAAAAATCATTTGGAGGTGCAAAGATAGAGGATTTTAGATGTAGATTGTAAAATCTTTAGGAGTCGCAAAGAGAGGTATAGGTTGAGGGGCGAGACAGGAGAGGGAAACGGAGTGGAAGAAAATATGATTTTGAGATAATTTTATATAAGCAATAATTATATTCCCAAAGATAATGGAAAGTGATTTTTTTTTATTTTATGAAATGTTCAGTTGTAACCTGTCTACCACCATTTTTTGTTACTCTGCCTGGCCTTATTCCTCTGTCTGTTTGTCTGTCTGTCTGTCTGTCTGTCTCTCTCTCTCTCTCTCTCTCTCTCTCTCTCTCTCTCTCTCTCTCTCTCTCTCTCTCTCTCTCTCTCTCTCTCTCTCTCTCTCTTTGTATCTCTTTCTTTCCCTCTCTTTGTCCTTTTTCTCTCTCCCTCTATTTCTCTCTGGCTGTCTTTTTTCACCATTTCACATCAATTAATTATCTATTCCTTTAGCTTTGTAAATGCCAAGAAAAAATTTAGAAACAGCCAGGGCGCCCAATAATTACGCCGATAATAATTGTTACCTTCAAGACTCCACCCAAACCGTTACATTGAAATTACGGCCTAGTGCTTGAATTATGCCTAAACCTCTTTGTTATTAATGTGGCGATAGCATTAATTTTGTTTCAAAAAAAGTCTCAAAAAAAGCTTTGCTTACTTAGTACATTGCAGTTTTTTCTTTAAATTTCTTCTCCGTAAGTCTCTCAAAACTTCGCCATTTTGTGCTGCTCAGAACTCTGTTGTGTGTTCGATTTTCGGTGTAGTAGACTGTTTAAACATCAAAGTTTAGGAAACATTCCATAAAAGATGACTCTAAAGTTTGTTGAAACCTCAAAATGCCTATGTGCTCAAGTACATAAGTATCGTTTAAATTAATGAACGAAATTTTTCTTGCAGCATCTTATTGAAACAGGATTATGGACTGTCACATTCTTGAGAATGATGTTTTTCAGTTTTCATAATGGAACTGCTATTCGAACTTATAACAGTCCATAATTGCTTTGATTATAGTGCCTTGCTAAATTCAGAGAACATTTAGCTACATATTGCAATTTTTATGTGATGGACATTAATTTTATGGACATCTTGATTTTGTAAGTCCCTTAATCTTGTACGACGGTATTTATCACAAATAGCCTTAGTCAAAAGAGTTTTCGGTGAGCGTTCCGCAGTTAAAGGGTTAACGTGGCCATTATTGCCACGAAACGTAAATGGTGCTGTGAAGCCTCGTCGCTATGACATATAAATATATATATATATATATATATATATATATATATATATATATATAGGACTCGAACTTTTAACGCCCAGTAGGGTCAGGGCATTTAGTATAAAGATTTTTTCCTTAACCCAGCGAGAGGTTTCTAAAAATGCTTACTTTAAACTTGCATAATGGTTGCGTTGTTTGTTTATAGATTATTGTTGGGGTTTTTTTTCGCTTTTTTTATTGCTCTTGACTGTTATTTTTTCTGTTGAACAGTAACAGAGTTGTGTACACATTTATCCCTTGGCAACGCAATTTCTTTGAACATCAATATCGCATTTAAACTCCGTAAGATACCATCATTTCCGTCTTTGAAAGAGTTGTAATGATAATATATGTATCATGATAGCTTATGGGCTTATTTTTCTTCCCGTTCCTGTAGCGTATATATTTATTATCAATATAACTATACATAAGTCTGATCCCTCTTTGAAATTCCCAAGGTTGCGTCCGTTGGTTTCAAATGCCGCACCCCGCTGCGGAAAGAAATCGGAGCTTCCCGAAGATTCCGCGTCGCTGAGACGCTCATGTAGGGAATTTCGGCCTTAATGTTTTTCAGGTTTAAGAAAATATCGTGTTTACTGGAATGGAAAAGATGGCTTAATCTTAATGTACATGATAGTAGGCTGGGGGAACCTTTACGATGGGTTTCAGTAAAATGTTGATGCAGTTTTGCAGAATGGTAAGTGTACCGAAAGTTAACATACTTAGCCCCTGTTAATGTCTCTATTAGTCACTGAACCTATGTAGATCTATAGAGAGAGTATAAGACAAGCCAGGGAACTTGTTTGCTGATTTACTTGATTTTCTCATCAGAAAAATGTCCTGATCTCCATGATTAAAAAAAGAAAAAAAACCTGCTTAATGTTAGTTTTACTAAAAAGGAGCCCAATCAAATGTGTTGTACAGCCCATGTTCTTAAAAAAAATTTTTTTTACGAGAATCCATTTGGTCTCTATTCGCAACTTTATGGTTAAAGTTGAAACACAAAATTGAATGGGCCAAAGCAAGCTGCTAGTTTGCTAAGATGTTGTTGTTGTTTGTTTGTTTTTGTTTTTTCAATAACATCAGACTTTTATTAATTTTATTTTCTTTACCTTTTTAAATGCTGCTACAAAGCCAACTTTTCAAAATCTTTCCATGATTCTGATCAATTAGCATAGTCATAAAATATAGAGCAGAATATGTAAACTACGCCTCAAAGTTTTTGTCCATCATTTTGTTTTCTTCAATGAATTGTTACTATTATTAATCGAGGTATTTGTTTTTTAGCTCCTTTGTAATATAATTATACCCTCTCCACAAAGTATTTTGCCTTCTGCGACTCATTTTCTATAAAGAAGTC
>JAWDGP010003593.1:20000-39894 GCA_033675545.1 Elysia crispata
TGATTCTTAATGCGGTGCATGTTTGTTTATGTCTTTGATGGTGATAACTATCCACACCTGTCCCTGGATGTACATGGTTCTCGTCGTCATTGAGAATATTGGCGTGGCTCCGCACACGATGATCTTCAGCATAATAGCGGCGTTTGAATTCGGAAAAATTCACTGTGCTTCAAATATGGGCTTCATACGCACCGGTAACATTCCACTAGTTCTCTTGGAACCATTCATTGTTGACGCTTTGATTAGAGCAATAGGTTGGGATTGGTTGTTCCTCACTGGTTCTTTATCCTCAGCCATTGCTACGGTAGCAATCATAGCATTAGACTTCTTTTGATATAGTTTTGGGACCAGAATTTTCTATTAGATTTAAACTTATAGTTGTATTGATATTGGGTGGCATTATTTTCATGAAAAGGATGCGTTAAGGAATATTGCTTCCGTTGCAAAGTCAAAAAGATTCAATCCTTTGTAATCCTACATTGTTTTTGTTCTTTTTTAAATATTCGAGTTTCTCAGCAAAGTTATGAATTCATCTAAACTTATACTTGACCTATAATAATTTTTATCAGTAGTCAATGGCAAAGCAATAAAGCTAATGTTACTGAACGATTAATTGATTGTTCCCTTTTGTCTGCACATTGCTAACACTAATGGTAATATTTTTGTTGCAGTTGTGTTGATATAAGTTTTAAATGTGACAAAAGCAAGTGGTGCAGCCTATGTCAGTATGTCTAATGTTTAACAATATCTGCATTTTACAGAATTTAACGAGATAGAAAGTTCACATGTGTCCCTATAAGAGGTGGCCATGAGTTTCTTTGACGACTCGTGAATTAAAAATTTTTTGGGTGATGAGGACGGGTGTTTTCAGATCGTGGCATCTTGCTCTGCCTTTAGTGTTGTGTGCTGCAGCCGTGTCTAATTTCCTGATACCTCAAAAAATCTAGAAAACGTCTACCAAATCCCATTTAGTCAATTATGGTAAACGTCTGCCGTGTTTAGGGAGAACTGACAGGCTGTAGATTGCCTTTAGTATGCAGAAACCTGATCACTGCTTGAATCTCAGACTTTAACCAGTCTTCAATGATGGCAATATTTCCTCTCCCACTGTTCATTTTTGCTTACCCCCTATGGTGTTCTGTGTTAACAACTGAATATTCCGTCGCATTTTAAATTACAGCTTTTTCCAGCATTTTTGGGTGAAAGCGCTCGCTGAATTTGTTTTGAATTAGCTTTTATAAGCAATGAGAATCGTTGGTATCGTGTTATATTATGTTCTAAAATTTGAATTCATTCTCAGTTTCTTAATTTTCAATGGCAGTTTTTAGTTTAGTTTTCAGACTTGTTAAAAAGAATATATCTCCTGATAAAACGTTTGAAAATGACCATGCTAGGTTAAGAGTCAACTAATTATCTGAAGCATGAAGCATGAAGTTTAATGTCCAAATAATCGCCCGGTAATTGGTTTAAGCTCATTTTTCTGTATTATTTTTAAGTAGTTCCTATAATCAGTTTAATTGAACCACACTATGCAGTTATTTTTTTTTTACAGCAATAGATCCTTTTCGTGATTGACGATAACCTTTTGTAACTGCACTTCAAAGAAAGTTGGAGAATGAATGCTCACATTAAATGTTTGTTCAAGCATTGCAATTTGAAATATTCATCTACCTTTTTTCCCCTAAATTTTCTTTGCCTTTACTATTTATTCTGTCTTATTAAATCTTGCAGGTGATTGTTTACTTGCTCTTTTTTTTACTTTTTTTTTTCAAGAGATAATGAAGTACATAACCATTTGATTTATGCATTGTCTTAATTTTTTTTTATTTTTTTTTATTTGCTGCCTTGAAATTTCCCACATTATTGTAAACATGAGGTTTTTACTAGGAAAATTTTAGCAGAGCACACCATAACGTGTTGCGTTCAAGATAACAACTACATAATTATTCTTGTTTAGAATTATTTTTTTGCACAAAAAAAATATACTAAGATCGATGCTAATGAAAAATGTTATTGACGATCTAGATGAAAAAAAAATACAAGGCCAGTTTAATATGTGTATTATACAGAATATCTATTGAGAAGAACAGCACCTATATTTAGTGTATTCCACTATAAATATAAATGATTTTTAAAAAATATTCCCAAACATGATACGGGTCTTAGAAAACTTGGGATACTCTCAAGAATCGTAGCAATTATTGATCAACCAGTTGTGAAAGCGAGTTTAAAAAAAAGAAAATTTACTACTTGCCCAAGCAACTCCCAAAGAGTATTTTTGTGGTTCAGAGTATGTTATATCTTTTAAAATATGTATAGTTGTTTTTTTTACTGGCTAGAGTGTCAGAAAAAAATTCCATCTGCATGTTTGTTGTAACCAAGTTTGATAACAGGTTAACTAGTAGGAAATCAAAGCTTGTTAGATTGATACTTTTAAATCTCGTTACAGATGGAACAATTCAGACAACTACCATTATTGGTCATGGTAGGAAGATAGATGATGGAAACAGAAGCAGTCTATGAAACTGCTATAGGTATTTACAATGCCACAAAAGACGCTGAGTGACACGGTCGACATAACTTTCATTATTTTATACACAGACCAGAGAAATTTAAAAAACTTTAGTTTTTACACAGAAGAACTTGTGCAAAGTGCATTTTAAAAAGCGAAATATTAACAACAGCATATCTTTAGTGAAAAAAGATTTAACTTTCTTATATAATATGAAGTAAATAGTTTTCAAAGTATTCAATTCCTATCGGGCAAATTCAGGGTCCAGTTAGAATAGATTGGTGCCTGACCTGTGCTGCTCTTTATTTGTCCTCAAGGAGATGTCAATTCAAATTATTTCTCATAATTTACCTACTAGTTCCAATGTTACTCGCTTCACAGAAGTGAGTGATAAAATGAAACAAAAATAACAATAAAAGAAAAGTGATTTTTAAAAAATTCATTATACTAATTTACAGAATTCTCTGTTTCATAACGAATCAAGACTTTAGGGTTTTGAATCCACAATTTTTTTATCCACTCGTTATTTTCCCCATTTCAATTTAAGCTGTTACGCTTTGTTCTTATCAAGAAAAGGATCTAAGAACTTTTATGGCGACGCTTTTGCGTTCTCCATGTTTTGTCTGATTTAATAAACTGGACATTTTGAGACTTTCAACCTAGACTTCTTTATTTGTCCCTATTTCCCTATCTTTCTATCTTTTCTAGCCTACCTATATCCTATCCCTCTTAGAATTTTTCACTGTCCGACGTCGCGCTCTCTTGGTCTCCTCCTGTATCAATTTTTCCATCTTCGTCAACCTGTGCAGATCTGTTTGTCTGCGTATCTGATTGTCTATTTGTGCATCTCTTTATAATACTAAGCATCTCCATTTCAAAACATTTTCTCACAAGCTCTCTCTCTCTCTCTCTCTCTCTCTCTCTCTCTCTCTCTCTCTCTCTCTCTCTCTCTCTCTCTTTCTCTGTCTGTCTGTATGTCTCTCCTTCTCTCTCTCTCTCTCTCTCTCTCTCTCTCTCTCTCTTTCTCTGTCTGTCTGTATGTCTCTCCTTCTCTCTCTCTCTCTCTCTCTCTCTCTCTCTCTCTCTCTCTCTTTCTCTCTCTCTTTTTTTCCATTGTTTTTTCAGTATAGTTTTTTACTCATTGTTTCACTCTCCACTTTTTCCTCTTGCTTTTGTGAATGTATTGTGTGTCTATTGATCACTTACCTCACAACTTTCCATCTCACTTCTACCTCTCTCTCTTTCCTAATTTTGCCACCTTCTGTGGATCTGTTTACTGTTTTACTTTCCTTTTCTCTTTCATCTTTCTGCATATCTCCCCTGCTACCTGACTCTGTGTGCTTCATGTATCATGTCTTTCTCTTTCCCTACTCCTCTCTGTATTCTGAGTCGTCTCTGTCTATGTCCGTTTCGGCATTTATCTCTCTTCATTTTAATCTATTCTCTCTCCTTTCCTGTCTGTCTCTGTCTGTCTATCTTTCTCTGTCTCTGTCTGTCTGTCTATCTCTCTCTATCTATCTATCTATTTATCTATCTATCTATCTATCTATATATCTATCTTTCTATTTATCTATCTATCTATCTATATATCTCCATCTCTGTCTCATTCATTATGCTCGCAAAGCCAGATTCTATCGATTTTTATAGGAAAATTTAAAAAAAATTGTGCATTAGAACTTGCACAACTGTGTCTAATAAGATTCATATATATATATATATATATATATATATATATATATATATATATATATATATATATATATATATATATATATATATAATATATATATAATCATACATATATAGTTATATATATATATATATTTATGATATATATTTATAAATTATATCGAGTAATTTGTCGTAAATTTGTAGCGTTAATGCTTATCGTTTATCTCATCCGCAGAGCAACAATAATAGCTGGATAAAAATAATCTTGGCATGAAATTTACCAGCAGCAATAAGAAAACATAAAACAATGGAGTGATCGGCACCTCAATGAAAGCCTGCCTATGGCCTTGTAATAATTTATGCATCAAGCTGAATTTTTTTCAAAACAGTTTTATTTCTTGTTCAATGTTAACTTAAATTTCGATTGCAAAAATTACTAATCGAATATCCATCTGCTCATAACGATATTTAAATGATCTCCTTGTATTGACATCGTTGCTTGAATCTTATATTTCTCCCATTTCTTTCAATTTCAACCAGCTTTTGCCTTGAAATGAAAGTCTTTTATCAACTATGAAATAGTTTTCTTTCATATACCTAAAATTTATTATTAAATAGATCTAGATTTTAGAATGAAAAACCTCCATCGTTTCAAGATAGTTTGAGCTATATCATGGTCTTCGGTAATTCATACACAGACAGCCGAAACTGGCTCCTACTCTCTAGTCTAGCGGAGGTTGCAAAATCATTATGTTGCAATTTTTTTTTTTTTTTTTTTTTTGAGGGGGGGGGGGGGGGGGGCAAGGGGGATTCAATGCTTTTTTTTTTTTCTTTTCATCACTTTGAATGTAGTTTAACATAATCATTAATATTTTTGGCACAAACCTTAATTTGATTTGGATATCTAATTTTAAATTAATATCAAGACCTTTTTTACAATAATAATCTTTCCTGGACTCTCTTCACTACTCATCAAAAAGGAGCTTCGTTACTTATCGTTGCCACGACTAACGAATGGAGAGTGGTGAAAGTAACGTTCAATGTGAAAAAGTATGCTATGTAATGCTAGTCACAATATGGAATTTTTTTCCACACAAATTTACATTTTGTAGAAAATAATTTATTTATCATATTTTTACACGTCAAACACGGAACAAAGCAAATTTAAGTGAACAAGCCAGTGAGAGAGATCCGCTATGCTAATAAAGTATAGCCTGATCATTACGTATTTAGCTAGTTTGCATAAAATTGAATATGCTATTTTATGAGACATAGTTACTACTGCTAGTCGTCAAAAGCTGTACAAAGCGTAGCTTGAGCTTGTGTTTCTTAGGATTTGCGTGCAGTACTGTTTTACACCCAGGGATATACGGTTCTGCGTAAGGTTTCAAGCTAGGACAGGACTGAAGACATAAATCAACATTAACAAGGAAAAACCGTAAAAGCTCTTTAAACTTAGAAAGGTAAGCTTTTTTTTTCCATGGCAAATTTCGCACAAGTTATCCAATTTTACTTTCCATATGTTAAACAAAGACAAATAAAAACGAATTTTTACTTATAGATTTTTTTTAATTTATCAATTGTAATTAGGTAAAATATTCTTCACAAAATCAATGTTTCACTCTTAACTGGAAGGGATAATGGTATTTCACAGTTTTAGTTATGACAACCGTCTTGAACATTCCGACAAAAGAGGAGAAGAAGAAGAAGAAGAAGAAGAAGAAGAAGAAGAAGAAGAAGAAGAAGAAGAAGAAGAAGAAGAAGAAGAAGAAGAAGAAGAAGAAGAAGAAGAAGAAGAAGAAGAAGAAGAAGAAGAAGAAGAAGAAGAAGAAGAAGAAGAAGAAGAAGAAGAAGAAGAAGAAGAAGAAGAAGAAGAAGAAGAAGAAGAAGAAGAAGAAGAAGAAGAAGAAGAAGAAGAAGAAGAAGAAGAAGAAGAAGAAGAAGAAGAAGAAGAAGAAGAAGAAGAAGAAGAAGAAGAAGAAGAAGAAGAAGAAGAAGAAGAAGAAGAAGAAGAAGAAGAAGAAGAAGAAGAAGAAGAAGAAGAAGAAGAAGAAGAAGAAGAAGAAGAAGAAGAAGAAGAAGAAGAAGAAGAAGAAGAAGAAGAAGAAGAAGAAGAAGAAGAAGAAGAAGAAGAAGAAGAAGAAGATGATGGATCGAGAGGAGTTAAAGAGGAGAAACGACTCAGAAGGGTAAGTGGGAGGAAAAAAGATAGAGTGCATAAAATCAAAATGATCAGTATTAGTGCCATAGAATGAAAAAAGAAGGATGCTGAAAAGAAGAAAATATTGAAGAGGGAAAAAAGAAAGAAAGAAAAAAAATATAATTACGAGTAATCTTTTTTAGCTTAATAATTGCTGATTTATTTATTTTTTCCTTTTTATTGTCTACAGCTTTCTTTGAAGAAACATAATAAAATGATTTCAAGCTATAGAAATCCGCTCATCTTGACTGGCGCCATCCTTAATGCATTCCCAATGTGCATGTCCTGCTTTTTTGGAAACGTTTTACCGTATCTTGACTCTTATTACCACGAGCACAGAGACAAAATAAGCCTCTACGTCAGTCCTCTATGGACAGTATCAGCTTCCCTTACCACTTTCATTTTAGGTATGATGTTCTCCAGCCCCATTGAACATCGTTTCGGTATACACGTCTCCATACTCGCTGGTGATATCCTATTGTCCTTTTCGTTCCTTATTGTGCAATTCATAATAAAAGAACCTTTAGCACTGGCGGTGATATTCGGAGGCTTACAGGGAGCTTCTGTCGGCGTGATATATGCTCTGATTGTAAAACTTTTACTGCAGAAAATGCCAAACCATGGAGGACTTGCTACAGGGATAATGTCTACTGGTGTCACTTTTGGAGCAATTCTCTTTATAGGCGTAGCCTTTCCTGTGATTAATCCTAGCAACAAGAAACCTGACCTTAAAGTCGATAACAATGTTTACTTCTCCGACAAGAATCTTATAAACAGAGTTCCAACTTACTTCACAGTGCTGGGTGCCATTGCAGCTGTCTGTACATTAAGTGGTGCTTCTCTTATGTATATTGGTAATTACAAAAATGTAAATAAAGACAAAGAACAGGCAACAATGGGTACCGATGGCAGTGGTTATAGCAGTGCATGCAAAATGCTTTCAACAATCAAAAGAAAGGAAGCAGTGCCTCTAAATGTTTCGGGCGCTCGATTTTATGATAATCATAGAAAAGATAAACATCTTAAAGCTGAAATATGCACAACCAAGTCGTCTTTGAATGCTACTCCAAATACAGAAGAAATCCAAAGAAATGGTCTTCCACAAGAATCTGTTGAGAGAAAAAATTCAGAAATTTCAGAATTGTCTCCTCGAGAAGCGCTAAAAACAGCAAGATTCTGGCTAGTGTGGTTAGCCTATGTTACATCGAGCCACACCTTTTATATACATTTAACCTTGTATAAGCAATATGGAGAACAGGCCATTTCCGATGACTCCATGCTTATAAACACTGGAATAATCAGCAATGTAGGTGTGGTGGTTGTGTGCCCACTGATAGGAATAGCAAGTGACAAAATTGGCATCCGTAACACAAGCATGATTCTTAACGCAGCGTCATGTCTGTTTATGTCTTTGATGGTGATAACTATCCACACTTGTCCCTGGATGTACATGGTTCTCGTCGTCATTGAGAATATTGGCGTGGCTCCGCATACTATGATCTTCAGTTTGATGACGGCATTTGAGTTCGGAAAGATTCACTGCGCTTCAAATATGGGCTTCATACGCACAGGTAACATTCCACTAGTTCTTTTGGAACCATTCATTGTTGACGCTTTGATTAGAGCAATAGGCTTTGATTGGGTGTTCCTCACTGGTTCTTTATCCTCAGCCATTGCTACAGTAGCAATCATGACATTAGACTTCTTTTAGACAAGGAATTTCTCTTAAATTTAGACTAAATTGCTTCTAATACCTCATGGATATAATTATTTTCTTTTTCACTTTTCAGTTATTCAGGTACATATTGTTAAAAAGACCAAAAATATATAAATCGTCCAAGAAAAAAAATGCAAAATATTTTGAAAAATGACCAAAGCTACAGGATAGAAGAGCCAATAAATATTTTGCCTTTCAAATAAACGTACATGACTAAGAGTTTTTATGAAGATTTAATCCCGCTCTCTGCCTTTATTTACAGCCGAGGTAATAACCATATGCGGGGAAAAAAATGAGGAATCTATGGGTTTTGACGAAAAACTGGTTCTTGCGAAGGCAAAGCCAATTCATCCGTGCAATAAATAGTTGAATAGATATTGAAGGCTGTTGGTATCTTGTAATCTCATGCCCAACATTTGAGTTTGTTTTCAATTTTATTTTTGAGTGGCAATTTTTACTGCTTCATAATTTGAAGAATACGATAGTTTGCAGATGAGTTGCTCTCAAAGTGTTTCAGATCAAATCCATATTTAGATATTGTTCTTGCTGAAGAGTCAATAAAGCCATGGCAGATCTTTGATAGGTGTGTATTGTTTTTTAAAGACATGTTTAAGGGCTATGGGAATGTAAGAACAAAGTTTTATCTGAATGATTCATAACTGTTATTTAATATTTAGAGCAAATATATGGATGATGAGATGTAACTTTTTGTCTAATCTTTTATTTTTTGATAGGCTTTGCTTTATGCTATAAAGATAATGTTTTCTAACCACTAAAATCTTCACAAGTTTTATTAATGAACGCCTCCCGAAAGTCAACGTTGCGTTTAAAAACATTCTTTTCATGACTTCAATGAGAGCCTTAAAGAAAATACTTTCCTTATAGCAGATTAAAGCTACTTCATTTATCAATATTCCTTCAATGATTTATTTATCTAGTTGTAGTAGCAGTAGTAGTAGCAGCAGCGGTAGTACTAGTAGTAGTAGTAGTAGTAGTAGTAGTAGTAGTAGTAGTAGTAGTAGTAGTAGTAGCAGCAGCAGCAGCAGCAGCAGCAGCAGTAGTAGTAGTAGTAATAATAATAACAACAGTAGAAGTAGTAGAAGTAATAATAATAGTAGTAGCAACACCACCACCACCACTACTACTACTACTACTACTACTACTACTACTACTACTGCTGCTGCTGCTGCTGCTGCCACTACTGCTACTACAACTACTACATCTACTACTACTACTACTACTACTACTACTACTACTACTACTACTACTACTACTACTACTACTACTACTACTACTACTACTACTACTACTACTACTACTACTACTACTACTACTACTACTACTACTACTACTACTGCTGCTGCTGCTGCTACTACTACTACGACTACTACTACTACTACTACTACTACTACTACTACTACTACTACTACTACTACTACTACTACTACTACTACTACTACTACTACTACTACTACTACTACAAGTTGGATATCTGGGTAAGAGTGCTTCAGGAACTTTTACATAAAGAAGACGACTGTAAGTCAATATTCCTTAACCATTGTATAGCTAGCCTCTGCAGCTAAATTCCACCAAATTCAAGGATCTCCAGAACTTTATGGTGATCTTGCACGCCAATCATTATGCGACGCTTTACCACATAAAAATGTGCCTTACTCAACTGTGAGCAAAAATGTTCACCAATTTTCCTTTCCATTTATATATGTAATGCACGTATAAATGACATTCATGTATAAGTTCGCTTTTGTCTCTTCGTTTGTTTCTATATTTTCCTATTGTTCTTTTTCTCCACCATCTCCTTCTTTCCCTTTCACATCCTCCACCTTGTCATTTATGTTATATGTTACATTGGTGTAGAACATGGAATGGCTGCTTTAAACTTATAAATAATAGACTGATGAATCGATTGATAATTTATCTGCTGATGGCTATGTTATGGATTGTCAACGTCAGTATTAATTTTATTATTGGATCGAATGATAGCGTCACATAAGGACTCTGAATTGATGAATCATTTTAAATGAACAAAGAAATAGATTGAACGGTGAGGGTCGACTGCACATAAAGATTTTCTATGTACAAAGAAAGATAAGGGTATATTAGGTTGGAATAATCATAATTCAAAAAGCATATTGTTACTACATGTATGTGGTAGAGAAAAAGTCTGTGTGTGTGTGTGCAGCTGCGTTATGAACTATGTATTGATCAAGATGCCATTTTTGGAAAACACTTCGAACCTGTACCAATGTGAAACCGCTAGTAGTATAACTCTTTCAATACTATGGATACTATTTCAACTGTTACTGGATTTATTTCTGTTAAAAATGCCGCTGCTCTTTTTTGTTTTCCCTACTTAAGCAGCTGCTAATACTTATAACATCACCTTAAAATATCAAGAGTGATTTTATTCAAGAATTATGCCTTTTTTTTTTTCGATGACTTTGAATTGATAATAAAGTAATATGCCAAAAAGCGTATGTGACTTTTTTTTATATAGTGCTTTTTCTTTGAACTATATAGTTTTTCTTGCATTATTCCTATTTTTATGTATAGTCATTTCGCAGTGCTTATTTTGTATTGCCTCTTAACAGTTGTATTGAATTGAACGATGGTGTGAAAAGATATGCGAGGTTTTTACTTATCTGTTAATTTGGTAAAAAGTCATTTACGCTAAAAGTGTTCAGGCATGACGCTTATGCATTTTCATAAGAAATCATTTTTTCTATATTAAGTCGTGTTGTACTGCAGATCTGTGAAGGCTGTAACTGTGGGTTTGACTTATATGATTTCTTTAAGAGTATTCTGTTGTGTGAATAAGAGTTTAACATTTCTGCGACAGCTTGCGCATTATTCAACAGCTGTTCAATTTGTATTAATTGGCACAGTAGGCTGTTGATCATGTGTTCGGAAACCTTAAATGATTTTTTAACCAACACATTGGATTTTTGTCTGTTTAAAAAGTTAAGACTCCTCTGAATCTGGATCTAGAACCGATTGAAAATCGGCTTTTTGGACTCTATTACCAACTAAATACTGAAAACTCCGAACTTTTAAGTCCAAGAAATGCCTATTCTCAACTAAAGTACTTCTGGTGTGGGTTAATGTCTAAAAAATTATCTTTTTTGTGTTTTAAGCTCAATTTTGCTTAAATTTTGCGAATGAAATGTTAAAGGTAGATCTCTCAATGTGTATAATTTAGCCAGACAATACAGTTTCTTAAACGCATTAAAGAGTAAAATTGACTGACTTCCAAATAACTTTGGATTATGTATGCTCTTTTAGAAATTTGCACATTGTTTTTATGCTTTGAAAAAATGTTCAAGCCTTGCCTTTTACAATTTACTCTCCACGTTTGTTTCTTGTTTTTTTCTTATCATTGTTTTGTTGTGCCTTCGCTAAATTGTATGGATCCATTTAAATGGGATTGTGACTTTTTGCGTTTTCCTTTGTTTCTAATGTTTTTAAAGAAAAAAAAGTCAAAGTCATTGCATTGATATATTTTCTTCAAAATAGAAATCTAAATATCGATATTGTGTTTTTAAACAGCCATAGAACGGAAATTAATTTTTCATCTTTCATAACGTTGTCAAACTCCTAAATTTAAGAAGAAAATGTAACTCCTCTTCATTTTCTTTTGATAAGATCCTGAGAAATATAAATCTACTCAACAAATTAATGCAATGCATTCTTTTGATCAAAGAAGAAACTGTGAGCTGCTTTCGAAAGTATTTCTTTTTTAAATCACGCATTGAGGCGTTTTGATATTTTTTAAGTTTCATCTTCGAAAGGTTGAAAAAAGCATTTTAATGCACAACTTTCAAAGTTGCTGGTATAAATGATGAAACCTCAAACGTGAACAACGAAATGGGAAAGAAATGATAACTTACTAATTTAACGCCATAAACACTTTGCTCAGATCGGGTTAGATCAGAAGCAATAGGTTGTCAGTGCTGATTTGCCCGAACCCAAACCACAATAACCTTTTAACCTAGCAAAATGATGATGATGATGATTATGAAAAAAAGATGATGACTAAGAAGGTGATGAAATCGACGATAATATTGAGAATGATGGCGGTGATGGTTGGACTGATGATGATGATGTTAGTGATAATGAAATGGTGTCGATCATTGATAGGTAACATTTGTTGAACAGATAAAAAAAATTCAGCGAAAGAAAATCCCCGCTCATATCTTTATTAAACTTTTCCGAGAAAAGACCTCGTTAATTTTGAAAAAAAAAAAAAAAAAAAAAAACCACACACAAAAGTTGAATTTACTTCAAATATATTACTAAAACAGAGCCAAGTCAGCTCTATAGCCTATTAGTGTGCCTCATCTAATAATAACATCGGAGAAATTGAACCCCTAGCTCCGATGGTTTGACCTGGAAAATGCATACGAATTGGTACCACACAAAATGATTCAGCTAGCCCTGAGAGTGTACCATGATCCGAAGGATATACAAATGATGCTAGATAACTACTTCAACGGTTTCCGGAGGAGGTTCTCCACCAATAGCTGCACCACAGACTGGATACACTTGGAAATAGGAATTGTCATGGGCTGTACGATATCCTGGATTCTGTTCTTCGTGGCTATGGAAGTCATTTTGAACGCAGCAGAATGAAGCGCAGGCCCGGCAAATCTAGGTGGTAATTGTTATATGCCCCCATTGAAAGCATACGAGGATGATACCTCAATAGTCTGTTTTAATGAAGACGAAATATATAGAATGCTAAAGCGCCTCGACGTCTTGGTAGGGTGCAGGATGAAATTCAAATAAAATAAGTCTCTTAATCTCCCAGTAAGGAAAGGGAAAATAGATGCTACGACCAGGTTAATAGTAGTCAATCAGCAGAAACCAGCGATCAGTCAAAAACCAGTTAAGCGCTTGGGAGATAGTACGATCCATCCATGAAAAATACAAGAAGAGGGCTACAAACAGTAGACCTTACTACCGAAAGCCTTCTAGTCATTAATACATGTAGCCTTAAGGGTAAATTCAAAGTGTGGTGCCTACAGTTTATGCTGATCCCTAAGCTCCTCTGGCCCCTCATGGTCTATGAGATCTGCTCAACTACGATAGAGACAATAAAGGCTAGGATCTATACGTTCACCAGGAGATGGTTAGGGGTATCTTCGGGCTTCATGGATGTGGCAATGAACTGCCGTAAAACTAAGCTGAGATCCATCTTTGAAAAATACAAATGTGGCAAAGCCAGATTATGCTCTATGTTAGCGGATTACGAGGTCGTAGTTGTAATTGTAAGGACAGTGCAACCGACCATTAAGACAGGTAAGAAATGGAAAGTTGTCGAAGCCGTATACCAAGCCAGAGAATATAACTAAAGAAGTAGCTGGGCAAACTGAACTGACTGCAAAGGGTTGGGATCATCTACAACAAAGTGGTACTCAAAAGAAGGGAAAGAGGAAAGAGATATGGTCCTCAATAGGATACGGCTGAATGAAGATTACAGAAGGGTCCGGAAACCGCAACAGGGATAATGTACTAATTAAGACTATGCTCTGCAAAAACCTCTCACATGGAATGACATCTGGCACATGGCGCCACTTCAGATCTTCTCATCAGATCAGAATACAATCTCCTGCCCTCCAACGTAAATCTAGTACGGTGAGGACAGGAAGAGGACTCCACTTCTCTGATATGCTAAGGCTCTCTGTTGTCTAGCTTTTATGTGAAATGGTAAAATCAGACGATGAATAAATCAAATATTATTAGCTACTAAAACCAGATAAAAGAAGGTGAAAATTGTCTTGATATAATTTAATTTTGTATAAAAGCTTAAATTTTTTTATCTATTTTAAAAATTTCAGTAACCTACGCATCTTTATTACGTATATACCATTATTGCGAATTTTTATATAACGTTATGTAATAGGGTGCCGCATGATATAAAATCTTATAAGGTGATTGGGGTATAGCCTCGTTCTCACTAGATCCATCCTCTTCACCTTAAACTAAGCCAACTAACAGTTACGCTTGTTTCATCCTCGATTAACTAACCAATGATTCAGTGGTCTCATGAGACAATCGACCAACGAAACTAGCAGGGTTGTTTAGTGCACAATTTAAAGGAAAAATACTAGGATTTAGCCTATATCGACGGAATTTGGGCTTGAAAGGTGCTTCAGTTCAAATGAATTCTCCACAACAGCTAAACAAGCAGGTATGTGATTTTGAGAAGGAGCAGCTCAAATTTTATTCCATATAATCCAGGATTTAGGAATTATTATTTTTATCGTTATATCATTGGCAACGTGTTAACCAACGGTGAAGTTGTATTACTTTTTCTATATCATGTACTAAGTGATTCACATTATTTCGAGTGACTTACTTGAAACTGTTATTTCCACAAGTGCGGGACTATCTTGGAAACTGTAAAATATTAAAGGTTTAAGTCTCTAAATTCCTGAGAGTATGTGTGACTCTATGGATCAATTCTCTATAAATAAACGCTTTTTCAGTCATAAAGTACATTGGATTTGTAATTAAATTTGTATTTGTTTCTCAAAAATACTTACTGACTCAATGCGCGTTTTAGCTAGCCAGAGGCAAGCAGCACATTTCATTTGCTTATAAAGAGCGGAGAATATCCTGAAAGTTCTAGGAACAGAAATCAAGCTGCTGATGTCATCACAACCTTATACTTACTATGTGTTATTTTGAAGAACATTTTGTTACTAACAGTGTTCAACTTTATGTACGGGTCTGTAGTCTATTTGATAATCATTCAATCTCTAGAGAAATTAATCAACAAACTGAGAAACACAGAAATATCGATCAGAATCTGAGTCACTCAAAAACAAAAAGAACGACAACAAAAATGTAGTATCCCACTAGTTTAAGCCATCCTGCAAACTTATCTGGCTCTCTGAAACATATTTAGGTGTAGTCAAGATTTCAGACTAACTGACTGACTTTCAAGGCCAAACTTTAGGGATTCAGGACAAAAAAAATGTAGTATTCCACTTATTTAAGCCATCTCGCAATCAGCTTTGGATGTTTGAATCATATTTAGATGTGCTGTCAATGCTAAAGGTTTAAGATTTACTTTTAAGACTCAATCCAAGGGACTTACGGCTCCAAAAAAAGCCATTTCATGTCTATGAAAGCATAGTTTCTATGTTGAATGTAATATCTTAGTTTTAGCTCTTTTAAATCATGAGTTTCTTTAAGTGTGATTAAAAGTTTAATTAGAGATAAAGGAAAGGGTAAGTTAAAAAATCTGAATGAAAACAGGTTTTGTAATAAACAGATTTTGTAAATTAATTCTACCATTGCTACTACTACTACTACTACTACTACTACTACTACTACTACTACTACTACTACTACTACTACTACTACTACTACTACTACTACTACTACTACTACTACTACTACTACTACTACTACTACTACTACTACTACTACTACTACTACTACTACTACTACTACTACTACTACTACTACTACTGTGGCTGCCGCTGCTTGTAGTAGTTATAATCTGCTTTATTCAAATCAAATCTTTAAAATAATTCCATAATAAAATGCGAGATAGATGCTGCTGAAATTGGAGCGTTTTTTAACCGAAAGAATGATTTTTGTTAATCTAGATCAGGGGTTGGCAACCTTTACCACTGAGAGAGCCATTGGGACAAGTTTCCCACAATAAAGAAAACAAACCCTCGGAGAAACAAAACCCTTCGGACATTGTGCATTATACTTCCGGGTCACATGGCCCTGGCCTTTGGGGTTAAGAACGATAATTTTGACTCATTTTATTAAGATGTTACAAGATCACTCTAACCTTTAAGTTTTGAATTACTTTTCGAAAATAAGAACGAAATAAAAGAAAATACATTGCAGTTAGATACATATTAATCATTTTCAAAAGCCACAGGGAGCCGCGGGTTGCTGACCCCTGATCCAGATGATTTGCACGCTGGCGGATCAGAGCTAGTTTTCCTTTTTTTCTGTCATCAAAACTTACCTAAATTTGATGCATACTTATTCAAAATCTTGATCTGGTATAGTAAATTGATGCGTTGCACTGTAGAGATGATGACTTTAGCTATTTTGACACGAAATAGATTTAATCTATTGATTTTATAGATCTTCTAGATCATTTATCTCTGTTCTTAATCAATATTCGATTGTCGTTTTCAGAGACGACTCTTCTTCAGCAGAAAGACCCAAATTTAGATATGTGAATTTTTTGTCTATGTGACTTACTCAAAAACCAATATAAATATTGAGGGAACGAAAAATATCAAATTTATTTTTAAAACAACTGGTTTTGTTATATCAAATAAAAAAAGACTATTATTGTCCCACTTTACGGAATGGATATTAATAAAGCGTAATATGTTTACATTGTTCACACTTAAATATCAATTCTTAAAACACAGACTATACGAAGAAACATAAAAGAGGACAAGAATACTTAAGACGCTAGAAGAAGTAAAAAGCCAAAACCATCCTAGTGCTTGGAGAAGCGAGGTTACCGCCACAGCGGACGCGATGGCGGTAAAGAAAGCGGAGGTATATACCAGGCCATAGTTGATGTAGAAATGCTCGTGCCCAAACAGTTTTCCAACTCCAAAGCCGACAATTGTGTGAAACATAGATTGCGCACATGCCAAAGCGAGTACCAAAACCATGTAGAGAATGTCGTTGACCTGAGGGGCGAAGAACCAAAAAGCGCAAAGAAACGAATTTGCCGCAAGGCTGATAACGAGACAGTCCTGAATACTAAGAATATTTCTATCAATACAAGTTCCTAAGATGATTCTCGTGGCCGAGGCAAACACTGGAATGAGGCTACCCACCAGAGTCAGGAAAACATCATTGTTGATATAGAGAAGGCCGAACTGTTTATAGTAATTGTTATTCAAGATGATTCCATAGCCAACCGCCACACTGTACAACCACAAAGCATAAAAATGGCCAGATCGCAGGGCTTCTGAAGGTGTATACGACCGTACCTTGTAAGCTGGGGAGCTGCTGCTGCTTTTAATAGAGTCTCCGTCATTAGTCTGATGGTTTGTTTGAAGAGCCCCATTTTTCGAGGTCGTCAAAGTGATGAAATTATCTGTTTTGATCGCTTTTGCGTCGTAATGCTCAGTGGATTCCTTTTTGTTAACAAGAGCGCTATTAGAGTCTGGATTGTCACAACATATATTATCGTTTCCTTTTTCGAAGTATCCATTCATCTCATTGTCTTTTGCTTCTGGGGGATGATCGGAAGCCGTGGGTGGATTTGATATCAAAAGGTATCCAAACATCTGAAGACCGAGACCCATGAATCCCAGAATCAGTATAATTTCTGGCACGCGCTCCAGAATCTCACGCTGAGAGAAGTACGCTCTCACTCCGATGACCGTATCCGCTTTGAGATTCTTAGGATTAACATATGCTGTGATTATCTGGTTTTGAACGACGGCAAGAATCGTGGGAGCGCTGGTTAGTGTACCTGTAAGCACCCCTGCGTTTTTGCTTGCCCATCCATTGATGTACATAAATCCTATGCATAAGGTCGCGTCGATGCCCAGTCCACTAACAACGCCCATCATTATTGCTGTTCCTACAATGGATACCTGAAGGGTCCAAGCAGATGCAATAAGCGACAGGTTGGTAAGGAACATTATGATTATCCCAGCACTTTTGGGTCTAATTTTTTTCAATATTAACCATAATAGGAATATTCCAGGCCAACCAGCTGCGAGGTAGGTGTTCAGAATCCACTGAGAATCGCCATCCACACAGTCTGGAGCGCAATACACTTGGAAATAGGACTCCATATAGGCTGAGAGGTTTCCATAGTTCAATACAAAACTTAGCGGCGCCATTATAAAGTGAGTCCCCACAAGAGAACAATTCTTGGTCCATTTTTCTTTCCACTGTAACATCCTGATAGAACTGTCATAGACTAAATAAGCGGAGGTTCAAATTGGTGAAATAGTGTACTATGAAGTTTTCCAGTTTGAAATACGCAACATTAATATCTACCTAGATTAGCTATTTGGTAATGTCATCAATGTTCAAAGACGTTGCCCAAAAGAAATGTAAGGCTTTGCATAACTGGCTTTTCAATCAAATTTTCCCCTGTGAAAATTTGCTTATGACAAATCACATTTTATAAAAATGTTATATAAAACGGTATTGACATTTTACAGGTAAGTGAGCAATGATTATTAGCTTAACAAATGTGTAAGTCTATTACCAAGCCAATATAATTATTATGCGGGTGTACTGTTCTTAGGGAGCCGCTCTTGTTCAGTCTTCCAAAACCGTATGCAAAACAAATGGTCACAACTTATAGTTTGCACAAGGTCCTATCGATTTTATAGACTTGTCTTCTTATCATTATTATCTTGGCAATCTTACGAAGGTAATGGAGTTAAATGCATTCTTCTTCTTCTTCTTCTTCTTCTTCTTCTTCTTCTTCTTCTTCTTCTTCTTCTTCTTCTTCTTCTTCTTCTTCTTCTTCTTCTTCTTCTTCTTCTTCTTCTTCTTCTTCTTCTTCTTCTTCTTCTTCTTCTTCTTCTTCTTCTTCTTCTTCTTCTCCTTCTTCTTCTTCTTCTTCTTCTTCTTCTTCTTCTTCTTCTTCTTCTTCTTCTTCTTCTTCTTCTTCTTCTTCTTCTTCTTCTTCTTCTTCTTCTTCTTCTTCTTCTTCTTCTTCTTCTTCTTCTTCTTCTTCTTTTTATTCTTCTTCTTCTACTTCTTCTTCTTCTTCTTCTTCTTCTTCTTCTTCTTCTTCTTCTTCTTCTTCTTCTTCTTCTTCTTCTTCTTCTTCTTCTTCTTCTTCTTCTTCTTCTTCTTCTTCTTCTTCTTCTTCTTCCTCCTCCTCCTCCTCCTCCTCCTCCTTCTCCTGCTCGTTATAGGCCAGTATGCATACAAACTGACAAGTTACTTTGCAAAAGACCTAATATAAAATGATTCTGAAATTTACACCAAAATCCCAAACCAAAATACAAAAAAACTTAAAGTACATACACATAACTAATGAGAGGCAATTGTTATGCTTTGTATATTTAGGGCTCCAACTTTGTCACTTAATGCCTGCAGAGGTGTAATGGTTCCATGTATCGAGGGTCGCAACGTAAGCTATAGTAACTCCTGCTTTTCAAATTTTATAAGAAGAACAAAAAACTAAATAATTTTGTAACTAATGGTCCAATATGATTCATTTTCACATGAAATATATTTGAAACATCTTTACACACTTTGGCTGTGTATTTTTGTATTTAAATTGTAAACATTTTGTGTAACTCAATGTACAATATTTAATTCAACAAAAATTTACACGTAAACAATCGAATCTCAAGTTACGATAACCTTCATTGATAATTGTTCACACGTATGCTATCGTATGTTATAATTATGATGGTTTACGTTTAAATTCTATGTTTTATAGACGAGTTACGACAATAATAAGAAACAGTATTATATTATTATTATTATTATTAAGGCCTTCCGCTAGGAGTGTCCTAGCGGAAACAGTATTAAGAAATAAAATAGTAGCAGCGCTTTTACAATTATTTTAAGCGTAAAATATGATTTTTAATAAAAGTTTGCACATTTAATTTAAGGATACATATTTTACAAAAAATAATTGAAGTATGTTCAGGAGGTTATAATATGAATAAATTTCAATTTACGTGGTCACATCATTGATACTTTCACGAATGCATGAATAAGATAAGAAATTCACATATTTTATTTTGAGAATTATTAAGAATGACATCTGGGTAGAATCTTGGACTAAATA
>JAWDGP010003595.1:0-10000 GCA_033675545.1 Elysia crispata
GAGAGAGAGAGAGAGAGAGACAGAGATAGAGAGAGAGAGAAGTATGAGGGAGAGTGACAGATAAAATTGAGAAGTGACTGAGAAGTGTGAGAAGTAAAGACACAGAGAATGAGAGTGAGAGAAAGTGACACAGAGATATATAATGTAAGAAAAAGAGAGGCCGCTAAGATTTCACAGTATGACGATTGGCCAGACTTGAAGACCTGTAGGGTTTTTTTCTAACTACGAAGGACTTCAGTATAAGACCGGGAAACCTATTCTTTGCGTTGAAATGTAAATTGCTTTAACGCATGCAATTTGGTTATAAAATATGAAGAATCAGCAATGAAATTACTTAGTGGATGGTACTCAAACTTTTATGACACAATGAAACGCTTATAGTCCTACATATGTTTTTCAAAACAGTGCATTATGAAATTATCCAAAGCTATTTTTTTTCAGAGTACTTCTTTGCATTGTATGTGTTTCTTTATATTTTCACTTTTTGATTGTGGGGTTTTCAAAATAAAATCTAGTTATCGCTTAGAGCGTTGATGTATACATTTAAATACAAAAGTAATGTTCTTTGAAAAGACTTTATAATTATTTAGTTTCCTCAGTTTAAAGAGTTAAAGTTGTTAAGACATTTTAAAATCTTAATACATTAAATCACCAATGTCGACCAACATTAGTTTGTGTGGGTCCAAAGTACATAAGAAGCAATTTAATGTCCCCTAAGTTTCCCCAAAATCATAATTGTTATTACGACAAATGGTTCAAATGGAAGACACAAGTGGGACAAAAAGGGAAGACATAAAAGAGTTTGTTCCTCACTGAATTGCTTTTTCGCTAAGAGGAAAAGACTCTCTGGAGAAAGGGCAGGCTAACTTTCCCTACCAAGCTAAAAGATAGGATCGTAGGGTAGAGTTGATTTTGAGATATGTCATGATTTCCTGAAAATAAACTATAAAATAAGGGGAAAGAAAGCAGGAAAAAACGAGAAACAAAGAGAAAAATAGATAGATACAAATAAAGAAAAAGAGACACAAAGAGACAGAGAGACAGATAGAGAGGAGGGCTCGGTATTAAAGTAGGAGGACCTGAAAGTATCCTAGAAGATGAGAAAAGCAGAAACATCCACCAGAAAAACATAGCATGACTCCTTATTCACTTACCTTCCGCACAAAACAAATTCCAGAAACCTGGCCAGCATGTACACATCCCTGTCACGTGATGACACGATCTGTCCACACACTCGGTGCTACAGTCCAGGCTACAGTTCTCGCCCCAAGTGCTGGACTCACACTCTGCGGGTCAGGAGAAGAGTGGACAGGATGATACCGGTGATAGTTGAATCACTTGTTTTTCTCTGAGAGCACTCGTGATACAAAATAATAATAATAGAGCTAGATCTAGATATGAGTCGAATATTTTTTTTATTGTTTTAAATGAGCTTCTTAGAGACTGGTAATAGTGTGTGCAGTATACAATTCATAATCAAGATTCGTAAAACCTGATTTTTACTGAGCTCTAATTTCTGAGTTTTGACCCAGCTTCATAACTAAGCTCATGTTTTGATTACATACAATCTCATTTGAAAAGAAATGGGATTGCTATTATTGTCAGCCAATCTGCATATGAGACCTTGTAAAATCAGAAAAATACTGCGGCATATTGGGTATTTCAAGAGATATTAACGAAAAGAGAGTGCTTGTAATAAGGATATAACTTTGTGAGTAATTATGGAAAAAAATAAAGTCAGTTTTTTGTTTTTTTGTTTTGTTTTTACTTTGTTGAAAGTATACAAAAAAAAGTAGATGAAAAATTGGCATTTTTATTGAATCGGAATAAGGTTTTCCTATAAATAATAGCACCGCTGCATTGCACTATGATATGTTTATGATTTCGTGAAACTTACTGAATATGAAAATGACATTATAGCATGACCCGTTTTGGATTCATTTACTAATGAAGCATGGGCTTAACTGTTCCACAGTAAGCCATGAACAGAGGGGAAATGAGCAGCCATTATCAGCGGTGTCCTAAGGGTCAGAGGTTGAAAGGTTTGTCTACACGAAGCGATAAATGCGGCTAACAAAATCATTCTACAATATTTTTGACGTTTATAAGTAGCAAGAATATATTACTTTCATCTTGTGAAAAGATTTGATACACTATCACAAATCGCTTGCTGTAAACTGTTCTGTGATGCCTATGGTCAGATCTTTTTTAAACTGTATATTTTTCTGTCGGAGTAAAAAGGCAGTTTTTTAAAACATTCTTTGGTGTGTTTTAGTCATTTCAAGAACATTTGATAGACATCTCGTTTGCCGCCGTGAAAACATCGGATAACTGTCACAAACAGTTTTTTGTTTGCATACAGGAGAAACCAAAAAAAACGGGTACCTTAAATTGACAAAGTTATGATTGCTCATTTTTATGGCTTTGATCCTTACAGAACAGTATATATCGTCCTTAAAAAAGAAAAGTTTGTACTTTTGCTGCAATTAAAAGAATAATGGCACTCAATAGATTTTTCTAACACAGTTATCCATTTTTCACTCAGTGATAATAAACCATAGGATTGTCACTCTTTTATTTGTATGCTCTTATTTATAACCTTGAGGTTAAGGTAATAAGTTGCTTTGTTTTATTTCGACAGTTTTTTATTGGATATTTTTGTACTTTATTTTTTTTTTCATTTCATACTCTTATTCACTTCCGTTAGGATTGGTTCAGCCCTTAAAGAATGCCATGAATTCATAGAATTACTTTTGTCTCTTTGCTTTTGTTTTTAACTTTTATTCCTTCGTAAGCCATCCTTTTATTTTAGCTAAGTTTTGTTTGAAATATAAATGCATACTTGACTGACAGAGTCTCCCTGTGTAGCCTGGGTCACATCCCTGTGTACAGGTTCCATCAGTCTGGTTACAAGAGTTGTCCTTCCCACCACATGTAGTACTACAGGTGTCCTCACACAGTTTCCCTGTGTAGCCTGGGTCACAGCCCTGTGTACAGGTTCCATCAGTCTGGTTACACGAGTTGTCCTTCCCAGCACATGCAGTGCTACAGGTGTCTTCACACAGTTTCCCTCTGTAGCCTGGGTCACATCCCTGTGTACAGGTTCCATCAGCCTGGTTACAAGAGTTGTGCTTCCCACCACATGTAGTACTACAGGTGTCCTCACACAGTTTCCCTCTGTAGCCTGGGTCACATCCCTGTGTACAGGTTCCATCAGCCTGGTTACAAGAGTTGTGCTTCCCACCACACGTAGTACTACAGGTGTCTTCACACAGTTTCCCTCTGTAGCCTGGGTCACAGCCCTGTGTACAGGTTCCATCAGCCTGGTTACACGAGTTGCTCCTCCCTCCACAGGTGACACTGCAATTATGTTTGAAACCAACTGTGTTTTCTCCATTTCCGCGCTCTGGTGCAAAATAAGAAACGAGAATGATTTAAGAAGAAAGAACACTCCTACTGAAGAACAATGCTTCAAGAGGCATTATATCTTAAATTAAGGCGACACACTTTTGGTCTGGTTGACAACACTTGTACTCCTATTGATATTAACTTTGAACAAGTGACTTTATTCGTTGGTTTCAGTTATTACGATGTGAGATAGTTTCTTTTGTTTTGTTCAACTTGATCGTGTTCTCCATCGTGTCCTCTTATAAAACCCATCTCTGTTCACTTAGAGCCGCTTTCATTTGAACATGTGTGAGTCTGAAACTAGAGCTATTTTATAAACACCTGTGTGTTTACATTTTCAAAAAGGTAATGCTCAGAAGTGCCACTCCCTAGTATGCCTCTGCAGAGCTGTAAGGAAAAATTACAAGAAGAGGAGGACAGCCAAAAGTAATTTTCTAACATACTCAGACCAACATTATGTTAATTTCCTCTACGAAATCTATTACATAGTCACGATTTGCTTCAAATATCTTACACATTTTTTAAAAAGAAAACATTTTCGCTGTCGACGAAAAAAAAAAAAAGAAAAATGGGTTATAGGTTACTCAAATAAAAAACACTGTTGCAATGTACAATAGTGCAATAGTATTTTGAATTAGATAAAAATATATTCGTTATGAAATGACCAAAAAAAATTAGCAACTCATAGTTATCTCCAACTTAGTAATCATAGGACTGTTTGACTGCTTTAATTAAATTCCGAGGTTGATGAGTTTCTAGAATGATGAAGCTAGTGCGTCATCACGGGGATATCCGCTAGAACGCTGCTTCGCTCGAAAAGCTTGATGAAAGCCTCTTCTTACAAAAAGAAGGGCTAGGTAACTTATTTCATGCCTGGACTCGACCTGCTGCAGGGGTTATCTAAGACACTGATGAGCGGGATTTGATTTCGAAACAATTTGCTAGAAGACAAAATTAGGCTCTGGTATTTAGGTAGACGAGATACAGATGGGGGGAAGAACAATAATTTAATTCTCTTCTGGATACATTCTGCAAGCTATTGCTACCACTGTAAGTTACTTATAACGATCAAGTTCGAGATTTTGTTTTACTTTCATGATAAAAACTCTATTCTTTTTTATGCAGTATTATTAGTCCTATTCTAACTGAGTAATCATTACCCAAATAACTCTGTCCTTGTTATAAAACAAACAGACGTATAGAGCGATCATAAATTTAAATGGGTTCAATTATAGTAAACTAATCAGTGATGAAATCTTACCTTCTGACAGATAAAGTGAACACAATCCTTTCCAAGCTTTTTCGTTTATTAATACATTTAAAAGTTTTACATTGCCTGTTGTGGGACAAGAAATCTCTTGTATGTTCTCGCTTAAGTTAGTTTTCGGACCTGAACATCTCTCTGATGATTTTTTGGTGTAGTAATGAACTTCAATGCCCTTGAGCAGTTCTGAAAAGAGGAAAAATGGACAACCAACAATTGACCTCAGCGTGCAAGAGAGGCTGAAAGAGAGAGTCCAAAAATATTAACCAATAAGTTACAAACTCCCATGGAATGGTTATGGTATGGAGGTAGCTAGCTATATAATACTTTGGTAACTCGGGTTTTCAATGGCAATGTTCTCACATTTAACCCAACCATGATTCTCGAATTTTTCAACACTATAGTTGCGTTGAATATAAGTTTTGTTATATATTACAATTTAGTTTTTCCTTGATACTAATTTCAGTACTTTAAGACGTTCATAAGTTCAAATCGGAACAGATATAATATAATCTTTTATGTATTATAAATTCATTTAGGACGACTTCTAAAAGCTTCTATAACTATGCTGGTTAGATCTAGCATAAATCTCTATAAACATAAAAGCACTGAGTTAAAACGAAAGTAGATCTGCGCTAGAAGAAGCTGAACCTGAACTCTTCTCTTGGCAAAGGGAAATAAAGCAAACAACTAGTAGAAATTGTAATGGGACTTGGCAAACGATTTTTTATATAGATCTACCCTAAACAATCATGCACATGGTTTTAAACAAGTTTATCGATTACAATACAACAACGTTACCGTGTCCTATGCATCTTCATTATTTTTTTCAAAATGTTCATCTTTTGTGATATATATCTATTTTCTTGGATGTATTGACTGTTATCAAAGAGAATATAATAGTTTTGAGTTTCATGAAATGAGTTGACTTTTGTTGCAAAACAACATTTTACTTCTTACAAAGACATTTTTAGGGAATAAAACGGGGTGACTTTGAATGGTGGGATAACTTTGAACGCATCCAAAAAGTTTTTTTTGCTGGAGTATTATTTTTCACAGTTCAGATGTCATCAAGAAGGAGATAAGTGTTTTTTTTTTTTTTGTTGTTGTTCTTTCCTTTTCTCATTTCTGATTCAATTTGTCTGGATAATGTTTTTTCTCTTATTTATATGATAAAACTACAATTGGCATTTGTTTGCAAGGGCATGAGTAACATTTTTGTAAAGCAAAAACAAGCATAAGTAAGAAAATAATGTTAAACTTCGGTTTCCTAATTTTCAAACGCGTTTTTCTCAAAACTACATTTTTGGGTGTTTTTTTCGAAACTCCTCCTCTATTTTCTATCCGATTGTCTTGAAACTTTCACACAATCTTTCTTTTACCATCTGCTACAATTGCTATTGATTAAAATTCCCAAAATTTAGTAGGAATAAGAGTTTTTTCCCTTTTTTGATATTTTGGCAAGGGGAGTAACTGGAACAAAAGAAAAACGGCTATAATTTTTTTTTTAAGATATTTATCAAAAATCTAATCAATGCGAATTGTAGGGAAGATATGTATCTCACCTTTCGCCAAGTTAGAAAATAATTGACCCAAAGGCAAAAAAGTTTTAGCGATTTGAAAATTAGCAATATTATTCAAGATGGCCGCCATGACAACCATGTGATATTTTAAAAAAAAAAACTCTTGCTACCACTAATTTGAACATATGCAATCTAAAAATGACACTTTTAAAAAGGTCAGTTAGAAAATGTGGAAAATTGATCCTAATTGGCGCTCCCCCCCCCCCCCTACTTAGATGATTTTTTCCATTTTTTTGTGTGTATTTATTGTGATATTTTATTTGCGCCGCTGTAACAATTTACTGCGCAGTTCATGATTGTAAATGGCTGCTTTAAAGTCGCTACTGTAAATACTGCTAACTTTTGTCTGAACCAAGATAATGGAACACCAAAATCATGTTGAATTTAGTATTTATTCGAAGTATGATGTTGTCTTATGGTATTATGATGACCATATTTGCTGCTTATTTTCTAAATTCTAACTAGTCATGTCGATCGGCAAGTGGACGTTTAAAGTTGCCCCGGGTCGTGGTAAATAATTATAAATGAATAGAATAGCAATAGATTTAGAAGGCTGTAGAGTTGCTGTGATTGTTATTTTCCATCCCTAGACATTAGGTTTGTTTCCATTCGCAGACTTAAGGGGTGTCTCCATCCCTAGAACTAAGGGTTGTTTCCAATAGCAGACTTAAGGGGTGTCTCCATCCCTAGAACTAAGGGGTTGTATCCAATAGCAGACTTAAGGGGTGTCTCCATCCCTAGAACTAAGGAGTTGTTTCCAATAGCAAACTTAAGGGGTATCTCCATCCCTAGAACTAAGGGGTTGTTTCCAATAGCAGACTAAAGGGATGTTTTCATTTCAAAACAACATAAACAAGTCTTATAAGATATCACTATATATATATATATATATATATATATATATATATATATGTCGGACAGTAAAATCGACGAGCTCGTGGAGCTAGTAACGCAAGAATTCAAACCATAGAAGGAAGGCTCGATACTAGATCTAGCCTAAAAGACCTAGCGCCGACATATAACAGCCAGTAGCCTTCCGGGGCTTGGTCAGCATCTAGGTCTAGGCCAACTGGGTCTGAGAATTGCGACGATAATACCGCTTACTCTTCCGTTGAAATACTTTAACAGTACAACCATACCAAAGAGAGTTTGAATAGGGTTCAAGTCCCTCCTCAGTTAAAGCAGAATGGTTCAAGAACTGGTAATAGTATTAAGCAAGAGCATAGACCTACGCTTAAAATCATCTCCAAGTGTGTGTTGTGCGTTTCTCTTTACAGAGGAAGACATGCACGGACTTTTTGTTATCTTTGCTGCACAAATCAATCTTCTTCAATCAGAATGTACTGGGATCGTCGTTAACAGCACGTATAATGCGGACGCTAGTTGACGCTAACAATTATCTGCGTCTCCTACACAAACAGTTGCTAAGCCTAAAGATTCCGTTATTACATGTGATATAAAAATGGGTTTTTCCATGTTAGTATCCATAGAGAATTCACAAAATATTTAGGTTTCAAATGGAGAAAAACTTATTATGAGTGCCTGATATTACCATTTGGTTTAAAACTCTTGCCATTCTTTTTTTGGAACGACTCTATGTACAGTAACTTAGAAACATACATAGACTTAAGACTCTTTGCTATGTTGATGGCTTTATTCTTTTAGATTTAATAAACAGTATAGAGACATCCAAAGATTTGATATTTTCTACAGTGGATAAGTAAGGATTCATTGTGAACTTTGAAAAATCTCCAATAACGACTTCAAAACCAGCAATATAATTATATTATATATGTATATATGAATATAGCTGATTTTGAAGGCGTTTTATATATATATATATATATATATATATATATATATATGTGAATATAGCTGATTTTGAAGGCTATATATATATATATATACTTCTTTATCTATAAATTATTGGTTGTAAGATATGATCACTTCGCTAAATAGTAGAAGTATTCCCTTAAACTAAGTTCTGTTGCATTGCCGGTATTGTAACAGTGTATAATATATATATATATATATATATATATATATATCATAATGCCTTTTTGAACAGACTGTACTGCCGATAAACCATTGACAGGTTCGCCTCAATGAGCACAACTCATTTCGCAACTTACAACAGTTTGTATCTAGACCTTTACACATGTGGGGGGATGCCATAGAGTGCTCCAAAAGGTTTCAACACTACAATTTTGTAAACCCATCTTTCACTCTTCTATCAAGAGTACTGAATTTAAGGATTTCTTCCAAAGCTCAGGCAACAGAGGCAGCGCTATGGTTTCAGATCCTTCAAACAATCGCGATGTGCCCTAAACCAAAACTTATTTGTTGCCCAATTCTCTCAGAGACGCCAGAACTTGTAAGAAATCACTCTTGGAGGATGTTTGCTTGGATGGCAGATGGCAGTCTAGGGTAGCTAGACCGGGCTGGTCTGAAGAGAGTGGAGACTTGTTCAAACATTGTATCGCTGAATCTCTCGCGAACAATTTAACAGATATATCCAACAATTTAAAACACATTGTTTGGAGCAGGGAAAGCCAGGACGCCCCAGAACCCTCAACTGTGGAGGCATTTATAGCTGACATTATGAGACTAAAATGCATGGCATCCGAGAGAGGCCATAATCAATGTTGAGGTCACATCGAGCCGCACTGACATTGACACATTTTTTCATGACGATATGGGATTTGAATCCTTTTGAAGATGCCTTAAAACATTTTCAGACCGCTCTTATTAAATCACAGACAACAAAACTTGCCGGTAGAACTAAGGTTAGGCCAATCAAACCTATCATTGATAAATTTAGAACTTGGTCCCAGAACTTTCAATTATTTCAATTGTTAACAGTAGACAAAAGGCAGTGACATTGTTAGCAATAAGCTTCATGGCTAGGCCATCAAATTTAGCACCAGCAACCGAGTGGAAAAGGGATCAGACAGCTTTCAATACAGATGGTTCTAACCATTCAACTGTTAGGCGTAAAAAATGATGACAAAAGACACGGCTTTGAAGTTTGCATAGACAGGGCTAGCGATAAGCAGGTTGACTCAGCTCTGTCTCAAAACATACATTGGTAGATTAGCTAATTGTGTGTGTGTGTCACGTCCCTAACCGTCCTTTGTTTTTTTATCTCCTCCCAAGGCAGTGACTGTGAGCGTTGGACCAATATCTTCGCTACTCGCTTTACCCAAAGTTGTTTCCGACCCTCAACTGCCAGCGCTACAGTGTCAGCGGGCTGTGACCTCTCGACAGTAGGTAGTTGGAAAACCCAAGAGGTCTTCTATTAAAACAATATTTATCCCATAACACAAGGTAACTTTACAGACCGGATCTTCGAGTCACATTTACCATTGTATTGAGGCTTTCTTTTCAAGAAAGGTACATTTTGTATTGAAGCTTTCTTTTCAAGACAGGTACATTTTGTATTGAGGCTTTCTTTTCAAGAAAGGTACATTTTGTATTGAGGCTTTCTTTTCAAGAAAGGTACATTTTGTATTGAGGCTTTCTTTTCAAGACAGGTACATTTTGTATTGAGGCTTTCTTTTCAAGACAGGTACATTTTGTATTGAGGCTTTCTTTTCAAGAAAGGTACACTTTGTATTGAGGCTTTCTTTTCAAGAAAGGTACATTTTGTATTGAGGCTTTCTTTTCAAGAAAGGTACATTTTGTATTGAGGCTTTCTTTTCAAGAAAGGTACATTTTGTATTGAGGTTTTCATTGGAAGAAACAA
>JAWDGP010003595.1:15000-22500 GCA_033675545.1 Elysia crispata
TGCTTGGACTATTAGGGAAGCATTTCGAATGAGTATTTCAATGTTAACGGACTTATTTTAAACTAGATAGTAGCGGTAGCATTAGAAAAAAAAAGTTTTCGGCAATTCAAAAAATGTAAATCAGCATATTTTTTTTTCTGCTGGTCTCCACATGGGAAATGGTGACGTTGCCAACATAATATAGACAATCTTTCTACGCACTCGGAGCTAAATCAAGATTGAGAGCTCAAATTTGTCTCGTGACAGGGTTATCTTGTGAAAACTTGATTTTATCAATGTTGATTCTTCCAAAATGACACAGGATGTTGACGCAGTGCTTTAAAAAAAAGAATCAGACATCTTTGTCTTGCACTAGTTTCGTTGGTGAAATGCAAATGCATTGTCCTACTTCTATCTTATCCCTTTCTGTCATCATGGCTGTCTGCTACATTACATGGTGATTGTAAATAACATCGACTTGCACAAATTCCTCACCACACGATCACTGTGAATATCCTCTGTATAGCTGATAAAAAACGGAAATAAATTCAAAATAGGAATGACAAGGTTTATAAAACTTCATTGAGATCTGCCAGAAACCAAATATAGTTTCTAGCAGAAAATAGCCGGTCACTAAGACTGTAAACAATGATCTAAACCTGTTCACATGGTACGACTTTATCAGACAGAAAGGGTACTTTTATCCATTAAATTAGGAGCAAAATCAGGTTTTATAACATAATTAGTTTCACTGCAGCATCAAAAGGTTTATAAAATGTTGGCATGGTATGTAGCTCTATAATATTCATGCATTAAATCCTCACACTGTATGGTTTGATATTAATTATGTGTGCAAAAGGTGTTTAAAAATTATCCAGCTCCAGTGTATCGAAGGGCGGGAGAGAGAGGGTGAACTTTATACTTCATAAGATCAAAACACATCTAGATTGTTTACTCTTAGCTTTTTTTTTTATCAGTAGACTTAGTTTAGTGGCGGAAAACTAATCTCCGCCTCTCTAGCAGTTATTTCTATAATAATTATGAATATGCTTTGTTTAATATAATGATTGCATAAATTGACTAGCCGATCTATTCTTTTGTTCCTGCCTAGCTGGCCAGAGAAGCTTTTTTTTCCTTTTGGCTTAGGACTTACTTTGATTTGGGGATCTTGGGGAATTTAAGGAAACTACTAGATCTAGTTGTACTAAGTTTATGTGATGCTTTGATCGGGAGATGCTAGATATAGAACGTAGATGTAACAACGGGTTTCGTAGATTCTATGATCTCGGTTGAGAGATGTTTTAGTTGGGGAAACGGGTTGTTGCATCTGATGGAGTAGAATTCTCTTCGGTCGGCATTGGCCCGTGTTCTAGGAAAGTTGAACGACGAACTGAGAAACCAGGGAAGTCTTTGACCAGGAACTGTGCCGATTGATTCTATAGTATAAATGTAGAGCTCGGAAAGACTTGTTGTCAGTACAATTTTGGAGTATCTAGAGGCCATGTCAGTTGGAAGTATTGTTTGGAATTACTGAGACAGTGAGAAGTTCTTGTGATCATTCATAGTGGAAATTATTGAAGTATTATGAAAAAAAACTACTGCTGAGAAGTACTTGTGTTGGATAATCATTTCTTGTAATTCTACGTGAATACCACCGTGACTCGGGAATTCGCACTTTGTTTTAGTGACCTCTATACGTACACGCGCTTTGTCTTTAGTATCTACTTGGCGCTTATTGTTCTGACCATTTTGTTCTTTTTAACTTCTCTACACATTCTATTTTGGCATATTCTATTTGTTATTCTGACCACTTAGTTATCTTCTGTTACGCAATAAGATTGGCATCTTCTATGTGTTTTGTTCTTTAAGAATTGACTTCATTAATTGATATTTGAGTATTGGTGTAATAAACTTGTTATGTGTTGGTAACTTTAACTTCTTCTTGCTGTTCTTCCTTTTTCGAGTGTAGCTATTCTGTTCTTGTTAAGTCTCGACACCCACTCATTTTAGTTAGGGAACAGTGGCCTTAGTAGTAATAGTACTCCACTGATACTCAAGGACTCCTGAGTGTGAACTCTGTAGTATTGCACGGCTACTAGGCACACTACCATAATAAGTTAGGGCCCGCAATATTATTACTTAGAGTAGGAATAATTTTTACGGATCCTATTGTGGTAGGAAGTAAGTAATCAACAACCTATTTATAAAACACTCTCATATATTATAACACTATGCTTCAACTCTTTACATCTTTCGTTTCTGGTTTAATTAGTGAAATGACACTTCAATGAACAACATCAAGGTTTTGACAGAGGTTTGATTATATCTAGAGTTCTAGCACCATATTGGAAAATGAAATCAATCACAATAAAGAATCCTCGCACTGGAATGTGAAGTGAAAAATTGTCACTAACATCTACCCAACTGGAGTCACGCTAAGAATGAGCTAAAATTAATACTGAAATCCTGGACACGAAGCTGTAGATTCTTTACCTTCCTGATTTGTGATGTCTCATTCTATATTGCTGTTTTGTTTTAGTTTCACCATCTGGCGCTTTAAAAAACAGGAATTTTGACCAATAGTAGAGTGATTGTGTCATATAAAGAACCACCCTGTCTTGCTAAGTATCACTATCTATTGTTATTTCTTTTAAAACTTCCGCATCATTTCACTGCGAGATATGATTTCGTAGGAACAGTTTTACAATGCCTCTCTGGTGTGGTCTGCAGTCCTGCGTGATGGAGTCTAGCATGGTTTATAAAGTAGAGGCTAAAGGAATAGGCCATTGCTGTCTGTTGCCATAACAGATTATAAATAGGCCTACTTAGAAAGAAGAGCATCATTCTGGTTAACATAGAACATTTTTGTCCCCTTGTTTTTCTTCTACTGTCACCTCTTGAGGATAATTTTTGCTTTATCAAGTACTCCACATTAGACTTGGACTAAGACTCTAATATTTTTCCTCCAAACAGTGGTCTTCCTTCCATACCACTTTGTAAATCTTTAACATTCAGTGAGAAACTTAGAATCTGAAAATTTCAGTTATAAAGATTCAAATTTCCCTGTCAAAACGAGATTTTCTCAAGTTTTCTAAAAGTTCATTTCATATTTCTCATCTGTGTGTTTCGACCTGCAAATAGTACACACTAACCCTATTGACATACTAAGGAAAAGCACTCACAGATGTCATCGGACTTTTTACTTATTTTCTTCCTCATATAGGTGACTTTAACCTAAATTTTTATCTTCTGTAGAATAGTAAAAATTACTCCTCTTTTTGGTATAACTTTAAACACAGAAAAAAGGAGAAGAAAAAAAAAAAAAGAATGAGAAGGGTGATGAAAGAAATGGAAAACTTTCTCGATAAATACATCTTTCTCTCCCTTTCTCTCTCTATCTATCTCTCCCTCTCTCTCTCTCTTTCTTTCTTTCTCTCTCTATCTCTCTCTCCCTCTCCCTCTCTCTCTCTCTCTCTCTCTCTCTCTCTCTCTCTCTCTCTCTCTCTCTCTCTCTCTCTCTCTCTCTCTCTCTCTCTCTCTCTCTCTCTCTCTCTCTCTCTTTCTTTCTTTCTCTCTCTCTTTGATTCTTTCTCTTTGTATGTCGATCGCTATGAATCTGTCAGTCTCTTTACCTCGGCCCCTATCCGCTTGTCTGTCTCTCTCTGTATTCCGGCCTATATCTGTCCCTCTACCCGACACACACACACTCTCTCTCTATCCCGTTCTATGTCCATCTATAAGTCTGTTAGGGTATTCTAGTCGCTATACGTCTTTCTGTCTCACTATGTATCCCGTTCTATGTCCATCTATAAGTCTGTTAGGGTATTCTAGTCGCTATAGGTCTTTCTGTCTCACTATGAATCACGTTTTGAAACATTCTGCCATTCTCTGTAATTTTTTGTCCTAATCACTAGAAGTGTGTTTCTATCAGCTCAATCGCTCTCTCCATCCCCGTCTGCATCCATCTGATTCTCTGTATTTTCCTGTTACCCGATTTGCCTCTATGTGTCAGTCTACCCCTCTCTTTATGACGGTCGCTGAATATCTGTCTCTTTCTCTCTATTCCCATATGTATTATACTGTTGTCTTTCTAAATATCCCTGTCTATATCTTTTGCTTTCCATCTGTTATCTGTGCATATTATTTAATGTCCCAATGTCTCTATCAGTCTAAGTTTCTGGTCTCTCTTCCGTCCTTCTATCTCACTCACCTTGTGACCCATTGCCAAATAAGGCATATCTGTATACGTCACTGCAGTACTTGAGTCATGACGTTATGTCTAAACTACGGTTCCATCTATAATTTGGCACATTTATTAAAATGTACATAATCAACAGACATGCAAAATTTTATTTTGATTGATCAATTGGTTTTTATTTTACAGGCTTCCAAACTATGAAATCGATACTAAAATCGACCGTGAAAATCTATCATGAAATAAACCTTACAGGAAACTGCACTCCAAAATCATTTTAAAGGTTACTTTTCTCTCCTGAGACATTGGAAGGAGTGTAGCCATGATTGTGTTCCAATGCTTTTTTACTGAAAAAAAAAACGTTGATTATGTCTTACGGGTGTTTTAAAAATTCCTAACTTAACATAAGATTTTCCCGTCAAATACACCTAGGTGTTTGAATCTACCAAAATCTAATACATGTCTAAGAAACTAGCTTTTTTTTAAAACCATGGTGAGGAATTCAGTTGGGTTGAAAAATAATCTTAAAGCCCCAAAAAATAAGTGGTTGGGGGTTGAGTCTAGTTTTATTATCGCCAAAGTGCATTTTCGTGTCAAAAACCGTGACGAAAGTTATGCGAAAAAAACAAAGCGGACAAAATATTAAGAACCTCATTTTTTTAAATTATAAATTCTCTGGATATTTCCTAATTTTAAGATTTCAAAGTTATATAAAAAGAGAAAAGTTGCTTTGATTTGAACGTCGGTTCGCCTTGTCGGATATTACTTTCGAAAAAAGATCTCGCGAGACACGATGACCTTTCGCATTTTTCGCGTCAAACTAAGAACGGCTCTTGAGAGTTAGTCCGACCGGTAGATCTACCCTGCATAACATCGCATTCAAAGTCTCTCAAATCTATCTTCACAGGTGAGTTCTGTTTAACGATAGTTTTTTATTTCGCTATGACTTCTTTTCTCTTTTCATAACATTAACTTGTTTTTGGATAACTTACTAAAGAGTCAAGAAAATGGCTATACTGTCATGGCGTCTCACTCGTCATTTTTGTCTAAGTTACTTGGAAAATGTAGATCTAGATAATTCATTACAAGAAAAGGCATCCATCACGTTCTGCATAGTCGTATTCTTTGTAACTTGGAAAGTATTAATATAAATTTTCGGTTTTTCTTATTGTTCCCACAAATATTAGGATCTTCTCTCACTTAACACGATTTGACAAGATTGTTTTCATGTCAAACCATATTTTTCGGGAAAGCTATGAACAGGTTCAGATTTAAAGAAAAGTCATGGCTTTTTTAAGAAGTGTAGACAATAAAGCTAGGACAGTTCTCCTAATCTTTTGAAATTTATATTTAGTTTTAGAGCAAATATGTTTGTGCATTTATTAGAGCTGTGAGATAACTTTTACAAAATTCAACAGGAATAACTTCTTTGTCAATTTGTGTAAGTTTGATAGATCTAAATATATCTAGATCTAGATTCTAGATCTAGTTTTTGGAGAAGTGCAGGAAACCTGCATTTTTCATTTTGTTTTCTTTTGAAAAGTTCTATGAATGATAATATGTGGCTTTTATATCTACATATGTTACAGTAGTCAAAGGTTTAAAGAAAATATGCTGACAAACTTTCCCAGGGTTGCTACAGGAAATTGTTTTCTTTGAAACTGATTTGGCTAAATTAAGCAAAATGAAAATTATAAATATCTAGATCTAGATCATAATGCAAAATCCATATATGAGAAAATTGTATCAGTTTATGACAGGAAAGAATTTATTTTCAACTCATTCAAGGGTAAGATTGGGCAAAAAAATATAAGGGGCAGGAAAATGTGCTTGTCTTTTGTGTAAGTGAACCAATGCCAAGAATAGTAAATAAATTATTATATTTTCTCTCCTGCTTCATTTTTATAAAGTGTGCCAAAACAGCAACTTAATTTTAATGTTTAAATATTGATAACTTAAAGAAGGTTTTCAACAATCTAGTTCTAGATCTAGGTGCAAACTTTCAAAGGATTTAATCTATAGAGCACTGTTTTCACCATGTGAGATAGCTACCATTCCTGAAAGTAGTGCAAGTTCCTATTTCTGGAAGTTAGGTTATTATTTTCAAATATTGTTTCTTAAAGTTTATTATATTAGTTGTTGGAATTAAACAGTGAGAGATTTGTAATGTTTTAAGTACCGGTATTGGGAGATATTTCCTTAAGTTTTTGGAAAACTGTTTGGGAGTAGTGGTCCAGTTGTAATGCTTATTTCACAGTCTAGTTTTGATTTCTATGGATAGAATGAAATGCTTTTTATAAATTTAATAAAAATCCACACACCGGATACTGTTTGTTGTTAACATTAAACCATTCACACTGTTTCACAAGATGAAATCTATGCAGCTAACTCTTAATTGGACAATATGTTTAATAATAATGGTTTATCACTCAGGACAACTTTTACCAAAGTAGAAGGAGAATTTGAACAATTTTTTTTTTATCCAGATGACAGATGACATCAATCATGCAGCAGACAATAATACAAACCCTTTAAAGCGGTTACCAGTGCTGGTAAGAATTTTATTCAAATTTTCCTCTTGAATAATCATTCAGCATTATCTATTGTCTAGATATTATGAAGACTATTACATTTACCCTTTTGACAAACAAATTTTTTTGTCTTTAGCACAAGTAATCAAGAGGTCAAGGATTTTTTCACTTCCATCTATTCTTGTTAAGTGTAGCACAGAAAATTAAAAGGTCAATTTAATTAATATAAAATCCCTTCATGCACATAATTTTCCATTTCTTTTTTCCTTAAAAAAAAAACTAAGAAAAAAAACATCACTTGGTGGAGAAATTATGTAGACTTGACTCCTCCTTTTTTTGTTGTTGTTTCAGTTTCTACTCAAGTGTTATTAGTCAAGAGGCTAAAAAGAATCTAATCCTGATTTTCGTCTCTAGAATTGCTATTGCATGATTTTAGATTTGTCTTTAGAATACAATTTAAGCCATTTAGAATGGTACCTTTAAATAGTCTCTTTTTTTTTTCTTTTTCAGTGAACAGTTTTTCATGAATTTATGGCCAAAGAAAAAGAAGCTTGTTCGTCCAAAGAAAACATCCAAAAGCCAAGCATGAGGCAGAATACCGTGCCAAGCTAAAGACATGCTGAAAATGGGTAGCCTATTGCTTGAAGCAGAAATTACTGGTAAAGAATTGTTGGGGCAACTTAAAGCAGGAGCAGGAGGAGGACCAAAATATAAAAAGGAGTATGACTATGAGATACAAATTGAAAAAGTCAATGACTCTACTAAAGTTTGCCTGAAGCTGAAAATATTCAGCTT
>JAWDGP010003596.1:0-27500 GCA_033675545.1 Elysia crispata
ATGTAACCCATCTGTTATATGGTTGCAAATTATACTCTGTTGGATGTCTTTAGAACATCAACTTTTTATTAGTATTTTCATCGCTCTTCTTTTTATTTTCTGATGCATCGGCCTACATTGTGTTTATGATTTATGGTGCCTTTTTTTGCAGCGACATTTCTCAATCTTTTCTTTTTTTAATTAACACAATCATTACATTATAACCTTTTACAGGATATTGTCGTGATGCAGGTTTTTCTCCTCAGTTTTCCCTGATATAATATTAGCTATGAACACATGATTTATTTAATGAAAAGAAGACATCGTGTAGGTGTAAAACAATTGCAAGCTGTTCTTTTCATAGAAGTCATCAATGCCTTATCTGTGGTCCACTTATCCTGGCTGGCAGGTGAGACTTAAGACACATTTATTAGAGGAACGCGGAGTTGGGGGATGAGACTGGTTGATAAAGAGATGGAAAGAAACGACGAGCGATAACGTGGAGCAAGCTAGTTAAGTAGCATGATAGACAGATAGAGTTAAAGAGATGGAATGAAGGAGTGGGGGAGGGAGGGAGGGGGGGAGAGAGAGAGAGAGAGAGAAAGAGAGAGAGACAGAGAGAGAGAGACAGAGAGAGAGACACACACACACACAGAGATAGAGAGAGAGAGAGAGAGAGAGAGAGAGAGAGAGAGAGAGAGAGAGAGAGAGAGAGAGAGAGAGAGAGAGAGAGAGAGAGAGAGAGAGAGAGAGAGAGAGAGAGAGAGAGAGAGAGAGAGAGAGAGAGAGCATTGTCTTGGTATTGCCAATCCAATCATTGGAAAGGTTAACTAAATCACTTTGATCCACAGATAATTTTAAATTTATAAGAGAGAGAGATAAACTGGCTTAAAAGAGATGCCATTAGCGTGCCTTGCAAAACTTATGAAAAAACCCCCACAAATGTTGAAAGGCTAATCTACATGTAGACTCAATAGTAATAACCAATCATGAGTTAGTATATGCATTCTGACTCTCGTCAAAATGCCAATATTGACTACATATTGTGACAATGGGAGGAGCAGTTCACACAACTGAAATGTCGAAATGGTATCAAGTTTTTATCCATTTCTTGAACATTATTTTTATCAACATGGCTTTAAGAAGAAGAGGAAGATGTTAACCTGAGTATGATAACATTGTAAGACATACCTCAAAGTTTCAAATAATATCATGTGTGTTTTAGTTGATTCTCTGGAAATCTGTACTGTCAGATTGGAATCAGCTGCCCAACTCTCTTGGAAAAAAGAGCCCATCGTCACCTACACCATGGGAGGATGCACTGAGAGATGGGTCTTTGAAAAAAAAAAAAAAAAAAAAAAAAAAAAAAAAAAAAAAAAAAAAAAAAAAAAAAAAAAAAAAAAATAAAAAAAAAAACTGAGATTCCACAGTTTCCAGCATATGTCGAAGCCCTGTAGTTTAAGATATGAAGTCTCCAAGCTGACATTGACAAAAAGAGTTTGTGTTGATTTTTATTTCAAATCCTCTATGAAAGCACATAATTATTTTGACAACGCAGTGGGTATCTCAAAATATTCAATGTCTAGAGGGGAATATATATACAACGTGCGAATGCATAATTTGCAAAGAAATTTGATATCAACGTTATGAATCACAAAGAGCCTTTTTTTATGTATAACACATCAATGAATGCCTATGTTACAGTAATACGCCTGTGTCATGCAAGGATATTTTGTTTCCAGATGAGAAGTCTTGTGAATTTAGTGTAAACTCTTATTGTATCTCTTAAATAACAAGTATTTTAGATTCATGTGCCTCCTTTTTCATGACTAAAAGATTCTTGAACATATGTCCATGTCCCTATAGTTTCAGATTCTAGTATCTTCAGAATACACTGCATTGCCACATTTACTGAAAGAAACATCAATACACGTTTTGCCCAAAATATTCTTATTTCTGACTTCATAACAATAGTAAAGGTATCTTTAACAATCATAAACAATGGAAATTGTAGTTAGCTTGCTGATTTGTAAGTAATTAGCTATGTAAGATTTTAGAGATAAACTCGGATAAAACTATTACTTCTTGCTCGTGTTGACTGTCGCTGAATTAATTTCTTGTCCACTACAGGAGAATTTGATTCAGAGAAAGTCATAGTCAATGCAAAGAGGTTGGTTTAAGTAAAAGTGTAATTTCAATGCACCAACTATGTTTCCATTAAAGAAGGGCTACAAATAACTTCTTCAAACACTGAAGCAATTTGCAAAAGAATAGTTTTTTTTACACCAAAAAGCAGTTAGTCTTTGAGATGAGCTAAAAATACCATGAATTTACTAGCGTTTCCTTTGAAAAAAGGAGCTACAAATTTCGTTTAATCCTTAGAGTGATTATCACAGCTCAACCTAGTTAGTCCTTGATATCTTTGATATGAAAAACAGAAACCTTAAAATATTATCTAGGATCTTTTTGCTTTATCAAGTCACTAGATCAAGAACATGATTACCTTTTCTTTCTCATAAAAAAAGTACATTCAATAATGGGGAATTTTTTGCACTTGCTCTAAAAATGTGAAGATATATCAAACCTTTCAACTATCAATGAACCAGGTCTGGAAGTAAAAAAGGAGCTAGATTGGTGCTTCATTGACTACACCAAGGCATTAGTGTGTAACAATGGTATAATCAAACAACACCGTTGAAAACAGATGGAAAGGATCTACAAGTGCAACAACATGCACTTAGAAAAGACAGCAGCAATGTGAGCTGATGGGGAAATCAGCTCATTACAAAAATCAAGTGTAATGTCAGACAAGGATGTGTGCTTTCACCAGACCTTTTCTCTCTCTACAATGAAACATTAAAAGACACCCAGGAATGAAAGTAGAAAAGCACAACATAAAAACTTGAGATACGCTGATGACACTGTATTATTTGCAGAAAATATAGAAGACATGTAAAAATTTTTAGACATAGTTGAAGAACAAAGCAGAAAGGATTGGAATTAAAAAGCAAAAAGACAGAAGTAATGGTCCTCAGTCAAAATAAAGAGTGTTCACAGATCAACATCTTTATCATTGGGAATTATCTCAAACAGGGGATAAGTTCAAATACTGGGATACTTCAATATTAAGTGCTGGTCAAACACCACTGAAATTGCATTAAGAATAGCCCAAGCAAAAAAAAGTTTCCACAGAATGAAATCAATACTAACATATAACCACATCTCGATTCACACAAGAAGAAGAGCGTTGATGTGTTATATTGAACCTATTCTGATCTATAGATGCGAGGTGTCGACAATTTCAAAACAGTTAAAACACTGTAGGCGACAGAAATGTGGTTCCAACGGAGAACATGAAAAATCTCATGGACTACAAAGAAACCAAACGAAATAGTGTTATGAGAAAACAACACTAGATCACTCATAAATTAATTACACAAGTGCCAAGCAATCTTTTTGGAGATGTGATGACAAGAGTGAAACTAGATCATCTTGTGGCAACTGGAATGATTGAAAAAAAACACAGAAGGGGAAAACAGTGTGAAAACATACTTGATGGCCTAACAAGAAAGGATTGGAATTGAATAGCAAAACGACAAAAGTAATGGTTGTCAGTCGAAAAAAGAGTGTCCACAGCTCAACATCTTTATCATCCTGAATCAACTCAAGATAAGGGATCAATTCAAATACTTGGGTACTTTAATATCAAGTGATAGACGCAACAACACAGAAATTGCATCAAGAATAGCGCAAGCAAAAAGTTTTCAGAGAATGAAATTAATGCTAAAAAATAACAACATCTCAATTCACACAATAAAAACTGGTGACAATAGAAATGTGGTTCCTGTCCAGAATGCTACAAATGTCATGAACTGCAAAGAAATCAAACAAAACAGTGTTTCAAAAAGGCAGCACAAGATCACTTATAAATAGAATATGTAGACATCAAGCAACCTTTTTTGAACATGTGATGAGAAGAGAGAAACTAGGTCATCTTGTGATAACTTGAATGATTGAAGGAAAACACAGCAGGGGATAACAGCGTGAGAAGATGTTTGATGGCCGAACAAAGTGATTCAAAGCAGGACGAGTGATAGATGTACTGAAAGCGACAAGGGATATAGATGCGTGAAAGATCATGATCGTATATGCTAAAGAGCACGGCACCTGATTGATTGACCGATATCAACTGATCATTAAAGACTCATGCCTACCTTATGGATTCTACTCTTATCAGGGAAAACTTCAGTCCAAGAAATCAATGTCATTTTAAAACCACAAAGGTGAAATTCTAAAGAAACCTGTCTACAACCCTTCTGTAACTTATCCAGTCAAAACAGTTTAGGAAAGACAGACCACATGGTTAGATTTTCCTTCGCATACCTTTACACAAATCTAGTTTTGCTTATCAACTCTGTTCACATAGCTTTTGACAAAAGGATTAAACTTAGCCAAAGAGCTCAATTTTACTCAAAACAACTTGGCAAATTTTGTTAAGCTATGAAGAGAGAGATTTTTGCAAGCTCTTCATAAGAAGGGAAATCACAAATCCATTTCCCAGCAAGTTTTCCTCTAGACTACAAGACAGCAGCCTTATCATCTTACATAATAACATTCTCAGTCCATACAATGAAGTGTTGATGATCTACAGCCTTGAGGCTTTCCCCTGCACCTTCCTCTGATGTCCAGCATTCGTCTAGACTCAAAGAGAGCAGCCTCATCATCTTATTTGGATCACATTCTTAGGCCAGACAGGCATTGATCCTCTCCAGCCTTGAGGCTTTCCCCTGCAGCTTTCTCTGTTGTGATCACTGTCCACCTTCGCCCACTTTAATTAATGCTTGAGTTTGTTGAGCCAAGAAGAGCCAAATCATTAAGACATTTTTTCCCCATTCAGGGACCTGGAAATACACAAAAATAGTACTATCATGAGAGCTGTGTTAATAGAATAACAAGATGTAAAAAAAAATAAATAAATACTTGATGAACTAAAAGCCCAATTTTTTCTCTATCAAAACTAAAAAAAGAAATCACTTGAAACACTTTATGGAGCTGTTACTAAAACTATCTTACCACAATTCTCATTGTTGAGGCAGTCTTACAATTATATTTTATGTCATAATGACAGTTTTCACACTGAAATGCAACATGTTTATGTTTCAGTAGTATATTTATTATACAGTTAAACTGTCAATGGCACATATTACTGTTTTACTTTGCTTATAATTTTTTTCTCATCCGCTATTACTTTTTTAAGCTTTAAGGAACCCTCCACTTGCCGTTTCCATTTTTACCAAAAAAAGTCTGCGTCTTTTAAGATTAAAACTCACTGGTAGGCCACCTGCCTCAGATCCTTTGCAGTTAGATTGGATAGACTATCTCTGATTGCTTGTCACATGTAGTCATAAAAGTTATGCACAAACAGTGTCTGACTTCTGCTGCCGAGAGGAGCAGGCTTGTCATGCTAAAAAAGAAAAAAAAAAGAATAAAGCAATAAGAAACTGTAAAGCAGAACAAGGAGACTTTGGCATAAAACACAACAGTAACACCATGACAATAACATAGAATGCATCATATTATTAAGAAAACAGAATGGAATTATTTTTCCACCTTGTCAATTTGAATATAGTAAACATTCATGATCAAGCAAACAACATTTTCTGTCAGACGCAGGATACACATTGTGGACTTATATGGACAGAGGAACTTGTCGTGAAGAAAAAAAATTGACTTGGGCTTTCTGTCACTGTCAGCCACCCATTTAATGCTTATTAGAAAAAAAAAGCGAGCTAGAAGATCTCTACAAAAAAAATATAAAGTAAGCCCATTGAAATGACTGAAACTTTAGAAAGACTTTGAGTTATGTTTCCTGCACATCTTTCACTGAAAGCTCCCCATTCACTGCACACTGCATACAACTCTGAAACACATCCAATGTACCAACATTTTGTGGGTCGCAGTAGCAGAAGAAACTAAACACTCCTGGTGACATCAGCACCCACTGCTGGCAGGAGCCACTTCTCTCTCGGCAGAAAGATAAAGTGTCAAGTTTATTTTCACAAAGACTATACTGACTTGAAAACTTTGTTGTAGTACATCTCCATCATAGTAATAAATATATATATTTTTTGTGTAATTTAAGTCAAGTTAACCCATTAACATTAAAGGAAAGAAGATTTCAAAGATAATATTTACTTAACTTCCTTACCATTTGATTCTAAAGCAAATACAGCCATAATCCAAGAAAGAAATTCTTCATCTCTCAAACCATATTTCTCAGACATCTAATACTCTTGGATGGCATGCATCATATGTTGTCTTTTTGTTGTAAAAACAGAACTAAATGCATTTAATAACATTTTGGGATCTTCATTTTGTCCAGTAAAGAAAGTTCCTTTTTATAAAATAATCTATCTGGCAGCTCAAATCAAGCTCAATCAGTTTCATTGCCTTCTGGTTTTATATTTATCCACTCTATATAAATTTTACTAAAGAATGACCAAAAACCCATTCTATGAATCTAACCAAACATCTCTGTGAAAAAAACAATCTGGACATGAAAGTTGTTAGGGCTTTTAGTTTGAAAATAAAAGGAAGGTGAATAGTTGCTACATTCGAATAAAAATAATTGGTTTTCAGCTTGGATCACTAAACAACTTATATATATATATATATATATATATATATATATATATATATATATATATATATATATATATATATATATATATATACACACACATATATATATATATATATATATATATATATCTTGGTCTGCTGTTAAAACAAGTGAGGGTATCTGGAATCTAAATCTCCTTAGCGGGCTCATTTATATACATATATTTCACAATATTCTAATTGTTTGTCACATTGTTTTTATAATAAATAGGTATTTTTGTTTGCTTTCTTTTTTTTTTTTTGGTAGACTTACAAAGCAAAACTAATACTAATGTTTTTTTCTTCTCCTTCAGTTTACAAATATGACCAACTAGCTTTTATTTCAAACAAAATGTTTCATCCACAACATAGTGCATTAGACATCCAAATTTTTTTTCACCTCTTTCTTGTTTGATATAGCCCATTCACAAAAAAGGAGATCATACACCTTTTTGCATATATCAAACTTTAGCAAAAACTAACAAGAAAACACCCTTACCTCAGCCACCAGTGATGATTTAGATATAAAGCTAGATGAGATTTACAACTTGCAAATTGTGCTCGATTTAATCCAAAAGCTGTGTTCTTGTAGGTCATCCATTAACAAGAGCCAGCAATATAAGCTTCAGACTTCTTTATGTTTCAGGTGCAAGAAAAAAAGAAAACTAGAATAAAAACTTACTGAGCATAGCCACTGAGTGTGTCGATTTCACAGCAGAAAATACTGAGCCACAAAGTTTACTGAGAATGTCAGATGGTAATAGATTTTGTGAGATGAAGCCTTTCTCTCTTCCCGCCTGATGTGATTAAAATAATAAGAACAATATTAACAGTGGTAAAAGAGTAATAATAATAATAATAATAATAATAATAATAATAATAATAATAATAATAATAATAATAATAATAATAATAATAATAATAATAATAATAATAATAATAATAATAATAATAATAATAATAATAATAATAATAATAATAATAATAATAATAATAATAATAATAATAACAGCAACAATAATAATCATAATGATTTTAATGTCAATTATATAATATACAAAGGGATAAAAATACCATTACTTAGCCCTTGGAATTTTTTACCCAAGACAATCTCTATATTACAGTTGAATACCATCCACACAAAACAATATTTGTAATACAAACACAAGAAAAAATAACTTTTTTGAATGGTCAAAGAAACCTAAGCATGGAAATCTTTTAATAATCTATGGATGATGTCCCTTTGACAACTCTTTAGAAATCTGAAATCCTCATCCTGAATTTGATTTCTATTTTTGTCTGGTTGGCATTTCTTACATCTGACATTCTAGAGTAAAACTAAATAGCCATTCACAAGGCTAACTTTCAAAATTACCATAAAAGAGATGCAGTGAGGCTAAATAAAAGTTCAAACTGATGCGGAATATTTGGGTGGAAAGCAGCTGCTTGCTACATAAGAAAAGGAATCAAGCAATACAATCGATCAAAAACAAAAAGTTAAAAAAAAGGAGATACAAAATTGAGAGATTAATCGCTATGCAATCATTTTTCATTGCAAGTAGCATACCATAGTGTTGACATAAAAGAAAACAATGACAATTTAGTAGGTGAAAACTACACAAGATACCTTCAATGCCAAACGAAATAAATGAAGGAAATCCACTCCAAACCACTAAAAATAAAAAATTCTGCTCAACGCACTGCATTTGATTGGTTAGACTCGCCATTTTTTAAGGACCAAGCACTGCATTTGATTGGTTAAACTCGCCATTTTTTAAGGACCAAAACTCACAGGTCGCCCACTTGCCTCAGGCCCTCCACAGTCAGATTCGACAGCCTGTCTCTGTTTATATGTTGTATGTTGTCAGGAAAATTGAGCACAAACTGTGTATGACCTCTGCTGCCGAGCGGAACAGGCTTTAATGCTTTACAAAAGAATATAGTAATAAGAAACTTCGAAGTGGAAAATGGAGACTTTGGCATAAAACACAACTACGATATCATGACAATAATATAGAATGCATCATATTATGAAGAAAACAGAGTAGGATTTTTTTATCCCACTTTGACTCTTGTCAATTAGACATAGTGGACATTCATGACCAAGCAAACAATATTTCTGTCCGAGTGCAGGTTACATATATTGGAGACTTACACTGTCAGAGGTACTTTTCTTGATGAAAAACAAAATTACAAATTGACTTGGGATTTCTGTCATTGTCAGCCACTCATTTGATACTTATCAAAAAAGAAACAAGTAAGAAGAACTCTAAGAGAAAAATATAAAATTAGCCCATTAAATGGACCAGTAAACCCCTCGACCTTAAATAGACTTCACATCTTTCATTGAAAGCTCTCCAGTAACAGCCGACTGCATGCAACTCTGAAACGCAGCCAATGTACGAACGCTCTGTGGGTAGCTGTAGGAGAAGAAACAAAACAAACCTGGTGACATCAGCACCCCTGCAGGAGCGGAAATACAAAGTAGATGTTTTTTTCAAAAAGGCTAGGATACAACTTTTCTGTTTCTCAAACTTAACATCTTAGATATCTGATACTTTTGGATGATATGCATCATAAAAATTGCATATTGGCCATTTTCAATATTTTAATTATTTGTCACATTTCTTTTTTTGTAGACTCACAAAGCAAAACTTGTACTAATATCTTTTTAAATTCTCATTCAGTTTTCAAATAAGACCTACTAGTCTTATTTTTGAACAAAAATGTATCATCACATTAAGACATTAGACTGCCAAACAAATTTGTCTCCTTGCTGCTTGATATAGCCCATTCCAAAAAAAAAAAACCGTGTTCTTTTGCTTTTTTGCACATCAAACTTTAGCAAGAGAAAAAGAAAACTGGAATAAAAACTTACAGAGCATAGCTGTGGTGTGAGTGGATTTCACAGCAGGAAAACACTGAGCCACAAAATTCACCAAGAATGTCAGCTGGTAATAGATTTAGTGAGATGAAACCTTTATCTCTTCCCACCTGATGATGATAAAAATAATCATAATAACAATGTCAATATTGGTAATAATAATAATAATAATAATAATAATAATAATAATAATAATAATAATAATAATAATAATAGTAATAATGATAATAATAACAGTATTAGTAGTAATAACAATAATCATAATGATAATGATTTTAATAACAATTATACGATATACAAAGGGATAAAAACACAATTACAGAACGCTTGGAATATTTTACACAAGACAATCTCTATATTACAGAGGAATACTATGCCCATGAGACAGTCTTTGTAATAAAAGCACACAACAAAATAACTTTCTGGGAAAGTCAAAGAAACTTAAGCATGGAATTTTTTTAATAATCTATGATTTATGTCCCTTTGAATCTAATGCCCTAATCCTGAATTTATTTTCAGTTTTTGTCTAGTTGGCATATCTTACATTACATCTGACATTCTAGGGTAAACTTAAACTTAAGGTGCTGAATCTGTACAAGGCTTGAATAATTCTTGAAATAAAAGAAGCTTTTAGACAAGTGCTTACATCTTGATAATTGAAACAACTTTGGCTATTTTGAGGCAAACATGGTTTCAACTAATTTTTTTTTCTCAAATTCAATTGTAAGAAAAGTTTCTGGCCTCAGGTACTCATCACTGTATTAAATGAAAAGCATAAAAAAGTTGATGGTTGTAAGTGAAAATGTTCCTTGTTGTTTTTTTCTCAGTCAAAGCAGAGATACACTTGACCACAGATGTTCTATATCCTTTAACATCTCCCAACAGCTTACACAGGGAACTGAAACTTTATTTTTTTTATCTTCACATTAATACAAAAAGAATAAACAGCTGCAAAAGCTTTATTTTGAAAACTTTTTATCAGAAATGAAGCGCTTGTAAATAAAACAATGTGCACCAGTAATAAAATAAGCCAACATTAACTTTGTGATCACAGAATGTTTGTAATTTGATATAGCTCATCCACAACATGGTGATCTCAGTCTCAGATATTAACCAGCTTTGTCTCTTTTCTAAATACTTACTCTGACATAAGAAAGTTAAAAGCCACTGGACCCTGCTTTTCTAGTCTCCTGCCAGTGGGTCAGGGGCGCAGCTTATAATCATGCTTTGATCGCTGAGAAAAACAAATAAGAAAAGAGTTTCAATTTATAGAAAAATACACCTGTGATACTAATATGAAAAAGCCCAAACAGAAACAACCACAGTATCAATATATATAAATAAAATAAATTTTTTATCAGTTTGAGCATGATGTGAAAAGACACATTTCACTGTAAGAAGTGCTTTGCTTCTTATGATATAATGTGAGGAAAAGCCTTTAAAATTGCATTTTGAAAGCGACATACTTGTATAAAATGTAGCATTTGATTTTAACATGCAAACATATTCCTGAGACAACCAAGCTATTCCTGAGCACAATTTACGGAAAAAAAAAACAACAGAGTCTGTTAAAGTATATCTGACACATATTGATGAAAACAATTTTCCTTTTTGCAATCAAATAGTACGACTGAGGGAACAAAAGTCAAACTCTCTACATCTTTTGTAAATCATATGGCTGACATAAATGTTTCTAGCTGGAAATATCACAAACTGAGTTGAGAATAGACACTCAATAGAAAAAAATAAACTACAAAATGTAATCAGTTTCCACGGAAAAATAAAATGCAATTGAATACCATTATAAGTTTTGTTATTATTCTTAGTTTTTATTCTCCTGGCAGTGAGGACAATTTGAGCTATATAAAGAAGATCTTTACCTTACTTCTACTGCCCTTATATTTACCTTTTTCTTTTAATTTTTGTTTCTTTACCCACCAGCCTCTGATTCCTATTTTTGAATCAATCAGTACAAATATCTAAAAATCTAGATTAGTGCCCTTACAGGTCTCTTCCAGCAAGGCTCTAGAGGTTCTCCCACACTAGGCTCAACCTGAGTGAACTCAACCAGGCTGCTATCTATAAATTCCATATGATATTCCACAGGCAAGTGGCCATTGGTGGAAAATCTGATAAAAGAAACAAATGTGGCTTGAAATAATTATAGAAAAAAAATTCATCACATCATCTGATCAGGTTACTGGAAGCAGCTGGATGTTATAAATAGTGAACTAAAGGGTCGCAGGTTAACAACCTTGCTATGTCTTTCTTTGTTTTCAGTCTTACAAAGGGCTTCAGTTTTGAACTGTCCATTCCACTATGTTATTCTAATCATCTCCTTTTCTGCAAGTCTTTCCTTCCCCCTCATTGTTCCAACCCTTCAAAGATCACTTTGCCAGCATGTACTCATCAATCTTTATTCATTTGGTATTTCTTTCACCGTACTTAGAAAATCTTCAATTAACATAACATAATTGCTTGAGATATTTTATTCCTAACCTCCCTATTTCTTACCCGGTTTCTGCAGGAGATGTCGCAAAATTTTGAAGGTACTAGAATCTCACTTCTGTCCGTTTTTCACTAGTATACAGAAAGATTGAAAATGGTTGAATTTACATAACTTTTGAACATCTTGATAAGTTATTACCTGTGGTTATTATGTATCTTGTTTCCTCCTCAACCACTCAAAAAATTAGAAAACGTATAAGTAAATTGTCTGGAGCTTTTCAGACTGATAATCACGTGTAAGGAAATTGTCTGAGCTTTTCAGACTGAGACAATAAGAGAAAAAAAAATATGGAACCAAACTAAGAACCTGGCATTGCCGGGAAGATAGCACGTAGCATGGGCATCCTGCAGCTGCTGGTGGGTGAGGCTGGTAGTGTGAGCCAGATGTCCTCTGGACAAAATGCTGTAGGTGTGGCTCGGCAACAGCTTATTCTTGGCCTCCTACATATTAGACTCTCAGGACTGGATTGGGGAGATAAAGAAGCGGAAAAAAAAAGTCAGGCATAGAACTCAAGATCATGATATTATGGCTAATGCAAACAAACATCTGTACATCTCACACATTGATTCAGCTCTCTTTCCAGTGGGCAAAAAGTTGCAACCATATATAAACTGACATTAAATTCTTGAAGTCCTGCTCATTCTGTAGTCTGGCCTACTTCAAAATTTGAAAATCTGTAATAAACACAATTTTTATCTGTAACAAGAGACAAAATTCTGTAACATCCCACCAATGGAATAAAAAAAACCCCTGACAAAAACAGAGATTGTTAATTTACAAATTATCATGGCTTACACTGTCTATTTCAGATGTGGTCAAAAAGTTAAACATTTTTCTGGGGCCTGCCTTGATTGAATGGGGCCAATCTGACAACCCTGCTACTTGGGACAAAGATTAGCTTTGGTCATGGGCATTATTACCCAAGAGCCCCTAAACAGGTAAAGCAAAACCAGAAGGAAACCAAAGACAGAAATGAAAGAAAAAATTTTAATTTCAACTTCCGTGTCTCAGTTGAGAATCTCATTCAGAGGATTTCTTTCTAAATGTATAAAAAAGTAGATGTAATTCACACAAAAATTTGTAACATCTATCATTTTTCTGTAACCCTGTAACAGGTGTATTTTTTCTGAAACGTTTACGGATTTTTCTTAACAGAAGGCAAGTCTGATTCTGGCCAGATACGACAGCTTACAGCTATAAAATTTTTCTCCAGCCTTTTAAGTTCTTATGCAATTCTTAAAAATGTTATCCTGACAATCCATGTAGATTTGAACCTGTTTATCAATCAAAATAGATTTGAACCTGTGTGTCAACCAATTCCAAGGAGTTAATTACCTGTCAAAACAGTCATGCAAGTTGTCATAGACTCACTGAGCATCTTGAAGAAAGGATCTTATAACGTTACAGGAAACGTTTCTGATCCACAGAATACAATATGCTTCGAGATATGCGGGCCACCAGTGCTGTCCTTTGTGCAAAAACAATGAAAAGAAAAACAAAATCAAACAAAGCCTAATAGCCTTGCTTTAAAAAATATGTCCACAGAAATTTTTTTTTTTTTTAATAGATCCTCTAATGTCAATGATATATACTGGATTGCCATATTTCATATAATCTGCAAATTACATCATGCTATATTACAGGCCACGTATAATTCAATCTTTAAATCCCATACCTCTCAATGGAGAGGAGAAAGGATGTTAAGTTTTAAATTTCAACGAGCGTTTCCTAATGGTTTCAAATCTTTACTTACTCATTTAGAATGCAAATACTTTGTGCAAAATAACAATTTTTTTAAAGAGAGGATATAACAATAATAAAAATTACAATTTTACAGAGTATCATAAAGTCATTGCAACAAACGTTTCTCTTCACTGTCAAGATTTGTTTCAGCAATAGTGTCAATCAGCCTAAAAGAAGAAATCAAAATTGTTTCCATTCATTGGCTTAGAGTAGAGCAGAGAACCTCATTTTCTTTGTTCTAGTCAGTGGCCCCTTCACTTTCAGAGTCAGGGATAAGTAACAGCTTGGTTTTTTTAAACTAAAATAAGGCAGCAATATTGCTGCTTCATTGAAGGCATTTTCTGATCTTGCCTTTTACACTAGAGTCACTTGCATGAATTTTTTTCTCTATTAGTACTACTGCCAAATGAATAAGTGTTAGTTTTGATGACAAAGGGGGTGTGTAAGGGGATTTTCTCTTTCAAAATATTTGATGCTAGAAAGCCTACAACAACTTAGCTCATACTTAACTGTCTGAATAGCACTGAGCATGGTGATATTCAAAAAAGCTGTTTGTTTAGTATTATCCTTGACATAACCAAAACTGTGCTCTCTACTTGATCTCCATGAAAAATAGTGACTAGAGCCTTAGCAACCCTACACAGTGTTGCATATTTCTTATTCATTATCTCTGCTGTCCACCTGTTATCAATAATCTGACTCCTTGAAACTTTTTTGACCAAAGCCTCTTCTGTTCTAACCAGCTGTCGAAGTGCCATGGTAAGAGCTGTCTCTTGGATCTCAAACCAAGCAATAATAGGCAAAATTGGTGAGATTTTCACACGGTTATAGTTTGGGAAATAATACAATACTAGTGGCTGAATGTTTGATGTCTGATTAAATTAATAAAGAAATCCATTCTTAACCAAAAAAAAGTTATGCTAAAAGTACAGCATTTGATTGGTTGATTCGTTATTTTTTAAGGATCAAAACTCACAGGTCGGCCACCTGCCTCAGATTTTCTGTAGTCAGATTGAACAGCCTGTCTCTGTTGTATATTGTATGTTGACAGGAAAATCATGCACACACAGTGTCAGACCTCCACTGTAAAGAGTAACAGGCTTGTCGTGTATGTTAAAAAAAAAAAAAGAATAAAGCAATAAGAAACATTAAAGTGGAAAATGGAAGCTTTGGTATAAAATAGAACTGTAATATCATGACAATAATGTAGAAAGCTTCAGAAAAGAATTTTTTTTCCACTTTGACTCTTGTCAATTACACATACTGGACATTCATGACCAAGCAAACAACATTTTCTGTCAGAGATGCAGGTTATTTATTGGAGACTTACATCATTGTCAGAAGTACTTTTCTTGAAGAAACACAAAATTACAAATTGACTTGCGATTTCTGTGATTGTCAGCCACTCATTTGATACTTATCAGAGAAAAAACAAGCTAGAAAAACTCTAAGAGAATAATATAAAATTAGCCTATTAAATAGACTGGTAAACAACCGAACCTCAAATAGATTCCACATCTTTCATTGAAAGTTCTCCAGTCAAAGCACACTGCATGCAACAATGAAACGCGTCTAATGTTCTAACACTCTCTGGGCAGCAGTAGGACAAGAAACTAAACACACCTCGTACAATCAGCACCCCACTCCTGCAGAAGCCACCTTTCTCTCTGCGAAAATCTAAAGCAGATGTTTTTTTCAAAAAGGCTAGTCTCACATGAAAATTTTGTTGTGCAACAGCTGCCTCAAAATAAAAATACATATATTTTTTGGGGGTTACTTAAGTCAAAGCAAATCCATTTCCATTTTTTTTTTTAAATTAAAAAATTCCAAAGATACGCTTTATGGAACTACCATACCATTTAAGTCTAGAGCAGGTGCAGCCATTATCTTAGATACAACTTTTCTGTTTCTCAAACATAACATTTCAGACATGTGATACTTTTAGGTGATATGCATCATAAAATTATATATTGACCTTTTAAATATTTTAATTATTTGTCACACTTTGTTTCTATAACTAATCAGTATTTCTATTTATTTTTTGTAGACTCACAAAGCAAAACTTGTGCTAATATCTTTATAAATTCTTCTTCAGTTTTAAAATAAGACCTACTAGTTTCATTTTCAAACAAAAAAGTATCATTTACATTAAGGCATTAGACTGCCAAAAGTATTTTGTCTATTTGTTGTTTGATATAGCCCATTCCCCAAAAAATGTGATCTTTTGCCTTTTTGCACACCAAACTTTAGCCTGTGGTGAGCAAAACCAAACTGAAAAGATGATCCCCTTAACTCACCCACCAGCTGTGATTTAGGGATGAAGCTCAATGAGATTTAGAGTTTGTAAACTGTTTTGGATTCAATCCTAAAGCTGTGATCTTGCATTCCCGGTGCAAGACAAAAAGAAAACTGGAATAAAAACTTACAGAGCATAACCGTAGTGTGTGTGGATTTCACAGCAGGAAATCACTGAGCCAAAAAAGTCACTGTGAACGTCAGCTGGCAATAAGTTTAGTGATATGAAACCTTTATCTCGTTCCATCTGATGGTGATAAAAATAATCAAAATAACAATATTAATGATAATAATAATAATAATAATAATAATAATAATAATAATAATAATAATAATAATAATTTCAATAACAATTATACAACAAACAAAGAGAATAAAAAATATCATTTCTTGGCCCGTTGAATGTTTTAAACAATCAGTATAATTTCTATATTACAGTAGAATACCATCCACACAAAACAATATTTGTAAAAAAACACACAAAAAATAAATTTTTGGGGAGGTTAAAGAAACTTAAGCATGGAAATCTTTTAATAATCTATTGATGACGTCCTTTTGACAACTCCTTAGAAATCTGAAACCCTCGTCTTGAATTTAGTTTCCAGATTTTTGTCTAGTTGGCATATTTTACATCTGACAATCTTAGGTAAACTGATTAGTTATCCAAGAGGCTAACTGATAGAAGTGCCATAAAAGAGATGCAGTGAGGTCAAACTGATCCACAGCATTTTGGTGAAAAGCAGCTGCCTGCTACACAAAAAAAGAATCAGGTGATACAGTTGATTTAAACAAAGGAGATTCATAATTGAGAGATTAATATACAATTATTTTTCATTCCAAGTAGCAAACGACAGTGCTGAAACAAAAGAAAATATTGACAATTTAGTACATGAAACTGCTTCCAGATAGGAAAAAGGCAAATTTTGTGTAGATTAATTAAAGTGTTTCACTGCATTCTCTGCTGATGATTCAGCTTGAACAGGTTTGAGATATTGTGAATTTGTTCATATCCCATCTGCCTAGTAGAAATATAACTGAGCATAATGTTATCAACCCAAGAAACTCTTTTTGCTCTGATCCTAATATAGTTAGCTTAGTAGGAATAGGTCATCATCAAACGAAAAATAATAATAATAAAAAAATAATACTAATAATTAAAAATTATTAATAATAATCACAATGATCATGCTGCGCTGCTGCTGATAATAATAATAATAATAATAATAATAATAATAATAATAATAATAATAATAATAATAATAATAATAATAATAATAAAAATAATAATAAGAATAATAATAATAATAAGAATAAAGCAAAATGAAAATGATACAGAAATGCTGGCTGGCTGGGTAGTGGTTACTTACTTCAAGAAAGACTTGGGATAACTCTGCCTCCCTCTTTATGTTGCCCAGGTAGATCATGAGCCCGCTGGCAGATCAATCCATGGTAGATGGTGTTGCATTCACAGCTAAACTGAAAAGAAAAGAACATGACTGGAATTAAGTATTGTCAGGTTGGTAAATTTGACATTCTTTGGATCCAAGGTTAATTTATTGAGGCGAAGAGGGAAAAAAACAAGACTTTGTCAATCCCTCGTCCGAGCTCGTTGAATTCGAGGTTCCCTGTAATATGTTTGGAAGCTGCGCTATCACAAGTGAGTTCAAAATGGACACACAATAGTTGCATCATGAACTACAATATGTAACAAGTTTACTTTGAAAAAATAAAGACACAATTTGAATATGATTATAAGCTTGATTAATAATCATAGTTTTCATTCTTCTGGCAGTGAGGACAAGTTGCACTTCATAAAGAAGATCTTTTTCTTGCTTCTAATTATCTCATCCTTAACGTTTTCTTTTAATAGTTAATGTTCTTGTTTCTCTATTAACCGGTTTCTGGTTCTTATTTATAAATTAATCAGTATAGATATCTAAAAATCTAGATTAGTGCCCCTACAGGTTTCTTCCAATCTGGCTCATGAGGTTCTCCCACACTGGGCTCAATCTGACTGAACTCAACCAGGCTGCTGTCTATAAACTCCATATGAGATTCCAGAGGCAAGTGGCTGTAGGTGGAAAACCTGATGAAAGAAACAAATATTGGAATGAAAAAAATATAGATAAATAAAAAAGTTTTTCACATCATCTTGTCAGGTTACTGGAAGCAGCTGGAGGTAAAGTAGTGAACTAAAGAGTCACAGGTTAACAACCCTACTATCTCCTTCTTTGTTTTCAGTATTACAAAGGGATTCAGTTTTAAAATGTCCATTCCACTATTTTATTCTACCCATCTCCTTTGTCGTAAGTCTGTCCTTTCCCCTCCTTGTTCCACAGCCTGAAAGATCCCTTTGAAAGCATATGCTCATCAATCTCCATTCATTTAGTATTTCTTTCATCATGGTTAGAAAATCTTCAATCAACATAATTCCAAAAAAGATTATATTCCTTATCTTCCATTTCTTACACAATCTCTGCAGGAGATACCACAAGATTTTGAAAGCATCTCATTTCTGTCAATTTTTCACTAGTAAATAGAAAGATTGAAATGATTGAATTTGCATAACATTTGAATATCTTGATAAGTTATTACCTGTGGTTATAATGTATCTTATTTGATGCTCAATGAGTCAAAAATTAGGAGACAGACAAGGAAATTGTCTGAAGCTTTTCAGACTGAGACAATGAAAGAAAATAAAAAGATTAAATCAAACCAGGAACCTGGCATTGCTGGGGTTATAGCGCTTAGCTGCTGCTGCTGGTGGGTGAGGCTGGTAGTGTGGGCCGGATTTCCTCTTGACAAGACGCTGTAGGTGTGACTTGGCAGCGGCCTCTCATTCTGGTCCTCCTGCATAATGAGGCTCTCAGGGTTGGAATGGGGAGATTAAGAAGCTACAGAAAAAAAAGTCAGGCAAAGATCACATATGGCTAATGCGACAAACATCTGTACACCTCACACAACAATCCAGCTCTCTTTCCAGTGGACAAAAAGCTATATCTATATTTATATAAACTGATATTAAATTCTTGAAGTCCTGCTTATTCTGGCTGGAGAAGACTGCTTGAAGCTATTAAATTTTCTCCAAATTTTTAAGTTCTTATGCAATTCTTAAAATTCTTATCCTGAAAATCAAAATAGATTTGAACCTGTGTATGAACCAATTCCAAGCAGTTGATTACCTATCAAAACATTCATCAGTGTCGTCATAGACATACTGAGCATCTTGAAGAAAGGATCTTAGACAGGAATCTTTTCTGATCCACACAGTATGGTGTGCCCCAAGATATGAGAGACACCAGTGCTGTCCATTGGTGTGGTGAAAAATGTAACACTCTAAAGAAAAACAGTATCAATCATGGCCTGAGAGCCTTGATTTATAGAATATGTCGAAAAGATTTAAAAAAAAACCCTTGGTTTTCTTAGAGATTCTCTAATATTGAGGATAATAAATAGTGGATTGCCATGTTTTATATAATCTGCAAATAACTACATCATAAATACTTTGTGTAAAAACGACTAAATCTTTTTAAAGTGAGGATACAAAAATAAAAATCTCAAATCTACAGAGAATCAAAAAGTCATTGCAACAAACTTTTCTCTCCATTGTCAAGATCTGTTTCAGCAATAGTGTCAGTACAGCCCAAGAAATCAAGTTTGTTACCATTATTCATTGAACTTCTTCATTTTTCTTTAGCAAGTCAAGTTTCCTGAACATTAAATTTTAGCATTAGCTGGTTACAACTATAATAGTTCATTCTGTCTGGTTGAAGGGAAAAAATACTTCACCAAGAAGTAAAATACCTGAGTATAAATTGTTTTCATCATCTCAAGTCGCATGAAGATGCTCTGCTCCTGTCTCCATGGGTTAGCATCACAGCTGAAAGGAAAATCTTAGGTACTTCTTCCACTTGAATTAGTTTATTAAAACCTTTGATAGAACTATCTCACAAGTCAAACATGTTTGGAAACTTAATGACAATCTCTATAATAATTTCATTGGAAAGAATGAGACTAAGAGTATTATTCAATGCAATTATGAAATATATTAAATGTGAAAAACGACAGAAAACTCCATCCATGGAAACTGAAAAAAAGGCTTTGCCTAGTACACATCCATTTATAAACAAAAACCTCAATGGTTGTTTTAACCTACGCAGAGCAGCTCTTTAATTTCTCACCAGGTATATACCTTGTTCAGGACATGTGCTAGAGATCTATGTGTAACAAAACTGCTGTGATACAACCAAAATTCTGTCTAGCTTTATCGATGCAGCCAGTTCTCAGGCGGCTTAAGACCATTGAAGTAAGGGCAGCACTGTGTCAAATCTTCCAGGTGAGTCTGCCAAACACCTTCTTGACGTTGATAGTGTACTGCAACCTTAAATATTTATTTAGTCTATGCTTATTTACATTGGATTTGCATGTTATTCACACTTACAGTCCATATAGGCCTACAGATAACATATCACCTGGATAGATCTCTTGCTCTTTTTCGCCTAGATCTAGATCTAGGTATAGATTAGACTAACAATGGGAAAGAAATTCTTTTAGGTAGTTATTGTTAGAAATGGCCGACGTGCCGGGGGCCAAAGTATTCGATCCAACACTTTATAAGTGCAAAAAAATACCCCAAAAAGAGGTCTTTGCCGATTCTTGATGACTAACGTAAGTTTAAATCATTTTATAACACTAAGTTCCAAGTAGGAAACACACTACAGGGTTGCTACTGTTTATTCAATGTAAAAAACCGTCCGTACCTAAAAGGTACTCTTTCTAACAATGAAACAACTTGTTTCTTCTATTACCTTCATCTGAGTGTGGTTTTAATTTTACATAGTCATCAAAAATGTTTTGTAAAGTTTATTCAACTTGAAAAATAACAAGCATGTGGCCATTTTGGAACGAAACTAGTCAGGGGAAGTCACAATGAAAATGGTTTGGTACACTAGCAGTACTTCTATTAATTATTTCCCTTACTGTACGACAATCGCATAACTAACACAGTTGAAGGTGGGTGTAAAAGATATACGAATGATTAAAAATATGTACTGGGAACTGACAGCAGCGTAGCTAAATGATGAGGAAATCGCTCATTAAAAAATAAAATTAAATCGTTGTGTTAAACAAGGATGTGTGCTTCCCCAAGACCTTTTCTCTCTGCAGTTGATAATTATGCGAAACGTAGAAGTTTACTCAGGAATTAAAGTAGGGCGGCACAAGGATATGTGTTGCTTCATTTGCTGAGTGCTATTTAATAGATGTTTAAATGTACCTTTATATTTAGCAACGGCAAAAAAGCCCACTACGTTTGTTGGCTGATACGTTATCTGATAAAGCAAGTCTTTTGAAAAATTGAGTTGTGTAACGTTTGGCATTTTGAAGTTATACAAATACTGATATTACGTGGTTAAAAATTAATGTTTCCAGCACAAACTAAGCTACCACAAGCGAGCTTTTGAAGCTGATAGAAGCGACGAAGCTTGAAGATAAATAGAAGCTTTCATTTAATGGTAAATAAGTATAAGTGAGAATTATCAGGCTAAATCTTCAGAAAGTGCTTACCATTCGTAGGCCTCAATATGTTCATACTACAAAATTTGTAGATTATTATTTAATAATAACAATATTTAACCTTTGTTGAATTCTACCTCCTTCACCCATTGCTGCTTCGCATCGTTTCCTTACAGTGATTTTTAACGGAACTTACCAGCTATTCTCTCTTCTGGAAGCAAGTACAAATAAAGGGTTTGGATCACACAGAGAGGAAAAAAATATTCACACCATTATAAATATTGACAGGCCCTACGGAATTCATGTGGATGTTCATGATAACAGGATTGATTGTCACCATGTTGAAATTCTTCCAGATCTCCACAGACAAAGCTGATTGAGTTTCTTTCATGCTTTCCCACTCACCTTTTTTTCCTCTTTATAAAATCTCTATAAATCATGGGAGATCATCATTTTGTATTTTTACGTAACCAGATAAACTTTTTTGCCTCCTTATATTTTCCGCATGCGTTTTTTTTACGATATGCTGCATAAATCTTTGAAGTCTTTAGTATTACTTCAAAAAAAAAAGAAAAATATCCTTAGTCATTCACCTCTGTTTTGTTTTCGTTTCAGCTCTTGGTATTTGTTCAACAGCAGCTTCTGTGATCGCTGCTTTGAGCTATACCCATTGTTGGTCCATTTCCTTAGCTTCTCCTAATTTTATTTTGAACAGCCACACGATAGTTCTCTCGTGGGGTCTGTTTTTTTTAGATTTACTTGAATTTAGCAGCCTGAAGCGGATAAAGACACAATTTTCAGAAAGATAAATGACTTGCGCGGCTCTTTGCGATGATGATGATGATGGGAAGGGATAATGATCATGAGGTAGGTTGTGGTCATAATGGTGATGATGATGGTGGAAGTTATGATGACGACATGAATCTGCTGCTCATTGTGGTTGTGGTGGCGAACGCACCACTTCGGTGACATTGTTGTTCGGATGATGATGATGATGATGGGATTGATTTGAGTGGTAATGATACCGAAAATTTTGATGATGGAGTTGGAGATGGCTATGTGATGGTGGCCACAGGAATTTTTTTTTTTTTAATTGAATTAAACAAAGTTATAATCGGGTGGCAAGGCCTTTCGCCAAGCCTCATTTTGCGGGCATGCCGGCCACAGCAGGCGACCTTGCACCCAAGTAATGCAAACATTGGCGAAGTCACATGGAAAGGTTTTTGTTTTGTTTTGCACCACCGCCCATAACCTTGCACTCTCACCTCAGACCTGAAGGGTGAGCCCGTGTAATGTGGATGGCGGTACTTTAACGTTTCATCAGAGAGTGTGGACATGTACATGGAGTTGGTTTCAGGCACCGCCCATAACCTCACACTGTCACCTCAGACCTGGAGGGTGAGCCCGTATAACGTGGATGGCGGTACTTTAACGTTTCATCAGAGAGTGTGGACATGTACATGGAGTTGGTTTCAGGCACCGCCCATAACCTCGCACTGTCACCTCAGACCTCGAGGTCGAGGGTGAGCCCGTGTAATGTGGATGGCGGTACTTTAACGTTTCATCAGAGAGTGTGGACATGTACATGGAGTTGATTTCAGGCAAACCGCCTGTGGAGTGTCTTGGTGACCACTTTCCGCTGCAAATATATATATATATATATATATATATATATATATATATATATATATAATAAGATGATGGAGAGAGAGAGAGAGAGAGAGAGAGAGAGAGAGAGAGAGAGAGAGAGAGAGAGAGAGAGAGAGAAGAGAGAGAGAGAGAGAGAGAGGGGGGAGGGAGAGAGAGAAACAATTGCGACGAGCTAAATTATTAGGACTTTCCGTCTAACTGTTTGTAGATCTGTCTGTCTGTCTGTCTGTCTGTCTGTCTGTCTCTGTCTGTCTGTCTGTCTGTCTGTCTGTCTGTCTGTCTGTCTGTCTGTCTCTCCCTCCCCCACTCCTTCATTCCATCTCTAACTATATCCGTCTATCATGTTACTTAACTAGCTTGCTCCCCGCTATCGCTCGACCTATCTCTCTATCTATCTCTCTCTCTATCTATCTTATCTATTGATCTATCTATCTTATCTATTGATCTATCTATCTCTTTAGATTTTTCTCCAATTAGCTCCTATAACTTAAGCACGGCATATCTCTTAGATTTTGTTTGCCATGTTTGACTATGCAACAGTGTACCTGGGCTTCCCTCTTGGAAAGGGGTTACATTTATAAGAGGATAGACAGAGAAGGAGAAAGAGAGACAGAGAGAGAGAGAGGAAGGGAGAGGAAATAACAGTAGAGATCGACCAAGGAAAACATACACAAGAAATGCACCAGCAGCTGCGGGTTTAAACTGTCTGATCACCGTAACAAGGTGCACCACTAGGAATAATAACAGCAATTGCAGCAGTTTCAACTACAACTACAACAACAACAACAGCAGTGCCCCAAGATGCGAGGTAGCTGGTCCGTCATAAGATTGTTAATCTGTGGAGTTTCATCTCTAAAGCCAGCTTAACGGAGGGGTTTAGAAATTAGGACCAAGTTACAGCCAACATAATAGACTGTACCAATTTATTTCCTTTATTTTATCTTGTAAAGAAATGGGAAACAAACAGAGGTACAGAAAAGTAAAGAATGATAAAAAGACAGGTAACGCAAGATCTTAAAAAAAATTAATACACAGTGTCAGATAACACAGAAATGAAACAGAGCTGGCAAAAAAAAAACATCATCAATATCAACAACAACAAAAAAATAACCGACGACAGATAAATCTCGAACTCTTTAATAGTCTTTGCGCCTCAAGTTATTTCAAAACAAATGAATACTCTTGTGTTGATATTTTTTTTTAATCTTGCCAATTCTTTCTCTCTGAAAAGTAAAGGCAGAAAAAAAAGGGTCCGTCTTAAGATTGGACAGTTTTTTTTATGATCAATTTATAAAAGACATACAAATATGAAAAATAGTTTAAAAATTTAAACATCATTATCTTCGGTAAATTGAATTTCTTCTTACTCTACTCGTTGAACTTTGAACGCAAGAGGCAGTCAAAGACAGAGTAAAAAATAAACAAACCCCAGGGCGTGTTGACAAACTGAACAAACTCACTCCTGGATACAAAGGACAGCTATTTCAAGTTAACCAGTTACGGAATAGAGTTACATGTCTTAAAACCCATACCATATCTGAGAAAATTGAAAGATTCATCCCACTATGGGTCAAGGCAAAGAAAAAGTTATTTATCTAATTGATATTCGGTAAGAATTGCAGTTTATAGTAAAATTTCATGGGTTTCGGGCTTGTTTTTTAATATAATGACGAACCCAATTGTGAGAATATGCGTCGCAGGTAAACCGCTTGAAGGATTGTGCCTCTGTTTACTTAAATCAATCACGAGAGATTGAAGTTTGCCTGGCAAGGCAACTTCGCCAGGAACTGGCTCTAAGCCCTAACGGTGTTAAGGCCCGTAAAACGGTCAAGGTCCACATACTATGACGGCCCGCGCCTGTCGTCATTTATGCTTTGGGTCTGATGTGGCTCCTCCCATAAAACACCGGGATGCACACTTGTGTGCATCACTTTGGTGCTTGGATGCTGGCAGGGAAGTTTTGTCGTGGGTTGTGTGAGAAGCACAACCTGCTCAGAGGTACCGGCGACTTGGGTACTTCGTCGATGTGGTGTCGGTGGGCCGGCTATCCTGAGAGTGTCTATATGGCGGAGGTTCAGAGCTGAAACCCTTCACCCCCTGCAATCTTTTGACATAACCTCCCATAATAGGGAGCTGTATTCATATTTTTTTTGTTATTTGAAAGGGGCATTATCCATTAAATATGCAAGACCCTACTTTTTATTTGTTATCTTCCACGGGATTGGGATTTCCCATAACTTTCCATTACTTATTAATAAAGTGATATAGACAGAGACATAAAGGTAAAATTAATGTATCAAAAGTATAGAAAGAGAGGCAAAGAAGAAAGAGATAGCGAGAGAGAAATAGAATAAGAGTGGAAAAGAAAAAAAGATGAGAGAACAAAGGCAGTGAGACAAACAGTAAGAGATAGAGGTAATGTATTGACATAGACACAAATGTTTATCTTAAGTGCGGGAAGAGACGAAAAGAAAAAAAAAATAGCGAAAGACATACACACAGAGAGAGAGAGAGAGAGAGAGAGAGAGAGAGAGAGAGAGAGAGAGAGAGAGAGAGAGAGAGAGAGAGAGAGAGAGAGAGAGAGAGAGAGAGAGAGAGAGATTAAGAATGAGAGAGAAAAGTAAGAAATAGTGAAACACAGATAGAGAAAAAATCAGTAATATATATTGTCATAGACAAAGACATGAATATGTAAAAAATATCCGTGCACAAAGATATCAAACAAATTGAAATGAAACGATCTAAATCATATTACTGTAAACAAACAATATACTGTTGGCGCAAAGTGATTCATATTATGTACGCCAGTTGCAGCCTCAGCGGAAGGTGGCGGGGAAAAGAGGTATAAAAGTATGAATTTGTTGTGCTCATTGATGCCCATTTTATTGACCCCCATTTTTGCATTTTTTCCGAGGCATCTATATGTTATTGAGAGACAAATTTAGGGAGACAATCAAAGGAACTGAAACACAATGTCGGTTGGCGCATCAGAAAAGAAAAGACGAGCGATAAAAATACTAATAAAAAGCTGATGTTCGAAAGACATCCACCATAGTGTAATTTGCAGCCATATAAAAGATGAGTTGCATGTAAATTATCGTGAAAAACTTACTTCGAAGTAGAGCAGTAGCGTAAAGCAAAGAGCCAGATCACAATAAAGAAGTTAAGATGAAGAATCGCTGGTAAATATTGATTCAAAGACCAGAAAGATGAAAACGACTAATTTCGGAAAAGGGTAGAAAAGCATAACAATACAGAAACATCAGCAGAAACAACTGGTTATAAAGAAAGGGAAGAAAAATCATACCCATAGGCAGAGCATATACTTTGATGCGCGTTGATTAATAAATTAGAGATAGAAATGACATGTAAAAAGAAAAGAAAGAAAGAATTAGAAAGATCTGTAAAGAAGAAAGAACTGTTGAGAGAGCGAGAGAGCGAGCGAGGGGAGAGAGAGAGAGAGAGAGAGAGAGAGAGAGAGAGAGAGAGAGAGAGAGAGAGAGAGAGAAAGCGAGAGAGAGACAGAGAGACAGGGAGTGAAAGAGAAAGAACCAGAAATATAAGGGTGTAATTGTCCCACATAGTCAAATAGCAAAAGAGAGTTATAAATTGACATAGACAGATACGGAACGATACAAATATTGGAATGAAAGGAAGAGAACAGTGGTAAAGAATAAAGAAACTGAGATGGAGGGAAATATATTAACAAAGAGAGAAACACAGAGTGAGAGAGAGAGAGAGAGAGAGAGAGAGAGAGAGAGAGAGAGAGAGAGAGAGAGAGAGAGAGAGAGAGAGAGAGAGAGAGAGAGAGAGAGAGAGAGAAAGAGACAGCGTGAGAGATCGAAGAGGAGGAACCAGAAACAGATAGAAGAAAATAGCAGCAGACCGTTACAGAGGAAGAATTAATAATATACTGATTAAGATACGGATACTTTAATTTAAAAAAAAATAGTCAAAAATGAAGAGGCGCACAGAAAAGCTAAAAAGTGAGAGACAGAAGGAAAGAGAATAAGAGAGCGAGAGAGAGAGAGAGAGAGAGAGAGAGAGAGAGAGAGAGAGAGAGAGAGAGAGAGAGAGAGAGAGAGAGAGGTAGGGAGCGAGAGAGTCACGGATTGTGAAAGCGTGGAAGGGAAATAAACGAAATAAAATGAAAAAAATAGCAACCATAAATAAGAGGAGTTGCAAGAGAGAGAAAGAGGAAGGGAGAGAGAGAAAGAGAGAGAGAGAGAGAGAGAGAGAGAGAGAGAGAGAGAGAGAGAGAGAGAG